>CAUYLG010008168.1:0-18896 GCA_963573385.1 Cacajao melanocephalus | reverse complement strand
GACTTGAACTCAGACCTGGAACAAGTAAACTTAACAAATATTTACAGAACTCTCCACCCCAAATCCACAAAACATACATTTTTTCTCAGTATCACATTACACCTATTTTAAAAGTGACCACATAATTGGAAGTAAATCACTCCTCAGCAATTGCATAGCATTTCACAACTTTAAATAAAATATTGGTTGGCTGCTTGTTTGTTATTTTCATCCTTTATTCCTTCCTGTCTCCATTGTTAAGCACAATTATTGGCATAAAAGAGGTTTTTAATACCCATTTTTAGACTGCATTCTAGCCTGGGCAATAAAACAAGAATCCCGTTCTCTCTCTCTCTTTCTCTTCCTCTTTCTTTCTCTCTTACTTTCTTTTTTTTCTTTCTTTCACTCTCACTTTCTTTCCTCTCTTTTTCTTTCTTTAAAAACAAACAAACGAACAAACAAAAAAACATTGTTATATAAAAAAAAAAAGCATTTTCCTATCCTCTGGTGCTGTTTGGTAAGCCACAGCTTAGCTGAGAGCAGTCAGGATTGTAAATTGCTGACTCCTTGGAGACATACTACACAATGGCACTGAAACCAGTAACATGACATCAATTCTTTATCTTGTGTGAAATATATAAATAAAATAATACTTTTTAAAATATTTGAAGTTAAAGAAAGTAAACGTAGCTTGTTTTGCTTTCGAAAGTTAATCTATGTTATTTGATAACAGAAATGCCGGAAACTGTAGTGTTTCTGTATTGTGTCATAGAATAGCAACCTTAGTATTTATATATCCAAAATCTACCCTTACTTTTTTTTAAAGGTTATATTTAGTTTGTTTATAAGTCTAATGAATAAAATTTGAAAAACTTGGAATTGGTCAATTAATTGTTATTTTGGGAAACAGCTTTTAAAATTTTAATGCAATTAGTAACAGTGACATCACTCAGGGTATATGTCCTAATTTTACAAATCTGTTAGTACCTTTTTTTGTTCTATAGTGAAGATGCAAAAGAGGGCTTTATTTTTTTATGTAAAAATTCTGAAATTTAAAATTTAATGGACAACTTTTTCATTTATTTTAAGTTAAACCTTAGGTTCCCAAGTAGCAACTGTCAGGAGCACTGAGAGATACATTAATTTTCTAGGAAAACTTAGCAGTATTCTGTTGGACATCAAGAAAACTACTAGTTTGAAAAGTGCTACAGACTGCATATTTGTATCACCCCCAAATTCATATGTTGAAATTCTAGCCCCCAAAGTAATGCTATTAAGATGTAGAACCTTTTGGCCTTTTGTTGTTTAATAAACTGTTATTTCTTTTTTTTAAAAGAGGCCATGAAAAATTATTGGGATACTAAACTACTCTGAACTGAGAAAGTTTGCGAGCCCCTGAGATAATCAATCCATTGATTTAATAAATAGGTGTTGAATTCTATGTGACAGGTGCTGTTCCAAGTTCTGGTACATAGTGATGAATAAACCAATCATGGTTGCTGGCTCCATGGATTTTACTGTCCACTGTAGGCTTTTGCCAAGTTGTTAATCTATGACAAAACAGTAAAAGTATATGAGTTATGCTGCATACAGAGGAAATGCTATCTACTATTTATATGCTTTTATATTACTTGCAATCTATTTTCACTGCTAGATTTTTTTTTTTTACTATATTTATTCTATGTCAAGGTTGCTCCTGGGCAACACTGTAAGACGGATGGAGTGTCCTGCATCCTTTGGCATTCTTTTCCATGGCCTTCATTCATTCATGGCACAATTGTTTCTCAAGTCTCTGGACTGTTATTAGCTTCCACGGCTGCACAGAATTCTTCATTTTATCCTTTCTCCTAAGCTTACATTACCATAAATGACTCATGTTGCAGACTTACACCTCCCAATTTTATTCATCTACTAAAATATCCATTTTTAGACTAAACTGTATTCTAACAAAGAAATTCAAAGGAATGATGTTATTTTGGTACAAATATATGTATATATACACAACACAATACACACACACACACACACACACACACACACCATAGCGAGAGTAAAGTCGGGAGAACATTATGGAAAATCTTGGAGAAAGTTTCATATTGTACCATAAAATCTACTTATCTTTTCCTTTTGTATGTGGGAAGCTAGCTATTTTTTTTAATTGTATCTTTAGCACTTATCTTCAGTAAGTCCCTTTGCATTCCACCTATATACCTTACCCATTCTAAGTTGCTTTTTTTTGTTATTAGCCAAAAGAAATCCTTTCTTTCATTGTCCTCAATCTGTCTTTCATGCAGGTGCACTCCCATGACATATCTCTGGTTGAAGATTTTCTCCAGACTGCAATTTCCTGAAATTTATGGTCTTCCAATCCATATCTTTAAATATTTTAAGATCAATATTCCCTGTTGAATTCAACATGTAACAATTATACTGCTTTTTCAATTCTTGTTCCTTTTATCTGTTTTTCAATATGGATTTAGTCTCTGATTGTTGATTCTATGTTATTTAACATTTTGTATCTTATGCTACTAACTAGATTGTACAGTCTTTTCCAATCTACCAACTAGATTGTATATTCCTTTCTAGTAATAGCCACTTCTTTTGCTTGGAGAAATTCTGTCCTGGGATATGAGTATTGTAGTTTGTTTTCCCTATAGAAATTATGTGTGAGTAATTACTTATATGTCAACTTTTTCCTGAAAGATGTAATTTGATATAATGGTGAAAGAAAAAAGGATGTAAGGCAGAGCAGGAGGAAATGCAAAAGTAAGATGGGATCTTGCAGAGATGTTGACAGCTTCACTAGAAATTGGAGTTTGGTCACATTGAAGATCTTTGGAGAAGCTGTAAGAATCACTGACTTGAAGTGTAAAAAATGATGTGATGGATCCTTTCATTGGCCAAAGTTTATGCCAAAGCGTAATGTCCAGCCTATGTTTCCCAACCCCTATGGGTCAATTTCTCAGAAGCTTGATCTCATGTGTGAAATTGGTAGAAAACAAAGAAAACCTAATTTAGTACACATTTTTATGTTTCTTGAGAAAAATCATGCTCAATGTTTGAAAAACTTTTAAAATTTTTATATTATATCATATAAATTAAATAATAAACAATGATAGGTTTATTTATTTATTTTATTCAACAAATACTTACCATGTTCCCAAATCTACCAAACATTTGTTTTAGGTGATGATGTTATGAGAATGAACTGATAGGCAAGCTACCTATCCTCATGTACTCTACATCTCAGTGTAGACAGATGAACACTGTCTACACTGGTGATAACTGTATGGGAATTAAAGTATTGAAATAGCTAATGTGCTATATGAGAATGTACAGAATTTAAAATAGAAAAGTTTGAAGAGGACTCTTTATAAAGATGGCATATGAAGAGAGATCTAAAACAGGTGAATGAGTGAACAAAGACTTGAAGTGGGTAGTAAAGCATTTAAGGCAGAAGGAAGAGTAGGAGCACAGTTCCTGATATGGGGACATTTTAAATGAATTCAACAGGAAGAATGGGGATCAATGTGGCTAAAACGAAGTGAGTGAGTGAAAGAGAGTATTAGAAAACAAAGTCAGAGAAATTGCCATAGCCAGAAAAGAAATGTTAGGCTTTTAAAGCTACTTAAGAATTTTGGCTCTTGTTCTGATGGAGATGAGAAAGCATTTTACAGTTTTGAGCAGAGAAGTGACACAATCTGACTTAAATTTTAACAGGAACTTTGGGATCACTTTATTCAGATTAGTTAACAAGACTATTACAGAAATGGTGGCTTGGATTAGACAAATTGGTATGGAGTTATGTATTGTAAGGTCCATGATTCCATGTGCTGCCTCCTTGGATATCTATGAGCCTCACAGGGCCCCAAAGGCCTGAAGCTGTGAGTCTTGTTTTTATCAGATATCCCCCTGCAACCTAGTGAGAAAGACTTCTCATCCAGCTATTTCTCCTGACAGCCAGACCAGCTGCACTCTGCCTGATCCTTAATGGGTTTCACGTTCTAGGCAGCCCACAGAATTATTCAGTAAGCCAATCACTCATGGGAACTAGAGACTACCCTGTTTTCTTGATACAAAAAATTCTGCCTTCCATAGCCCCAGAAAAATCACTCTGCAAAATAAGATGGTAAAGTAGTAAAAGTTCACTTTATGGCAAATACATTCAATAAAATTTGCATTCATATTGAATATGAAGTGCAAGAGAAAAAGAATACTTAAAAATAGCTCCGTGAGAGAGAGGCAGAGTGAGATGGCTCAATACAAGACTCCCTTAATCATTCTCCTCGCAGGAACACCCAATTTGACGACTATCTACACAAAAAAGCATCTTCCTAAAAACCAAAAATCGAGTGATCACGATAACTACCAACACTGAGCAGAACTCAGCTAATCACGATAACTGCCAAAACTGAGCAGAACTCAGCTGATCATGATAACTGCCAAAACTGAGCAGAACTCAGCTGATGCTCATGGAGGCAACATTTAGACGAGCCCTAGCCATAGGGTAATTGCACATCCAAGCGGCAGAAAACTGAGTTTCAGCAAGCCTCACCACCATGTACTAAAGTGTTTTGGGGTCCTAAATAAAGTGAAAATATGTCTAGAACACAAGGACTGCAACTCCTAGGCAAGGCCTAGAGCTGTGCCAGGATTGGAGCCAGTGGATTTGGGCAGCATGTGACCTAGCGCTTTGCTGGCTTCAGGTATGATCCAGTACAGTCTCAGTAGTGGTGGCCCCGGGGGTGTTGTGTCATTTCTTCTCAAGCTCCAGGAAGGTCAGTACAGAGAGAGAGAGAGCTCATTTTGCATGGGGGGATGTAAGGAAAAAAACAACACTCCCTGTCTGGTAATGCAGATAATTCTTCCAGATCTCATCCAAGACCACTAAGGCAGTACCTCTACTAGTCTGCAAAAATTACAGTGTTACTGGACTTGAAGTTACTCCTAAAGCAGATATGGTTGCAATTACTAAAATCTTATATCACAGTACCCAAGTCCCTTTGAATACCTGGAAAGCCTTCCCAAGAAGGATGGGTACAGACAAGCCTGATTGTGAAGACTACAGTAAATACCTAACTCTTCAATGCCTAGACATTGAGGAACATCCACAAGCATAATGATCATCCAGGAGAACATTACTTCACCAAATGAATTAAATAAGGCACCAGGGGCCAGTCCCAGAGAGATAGAGATATGAGATCTTTTAGATAGATAATTCAAAATAGTTGCCGTGCCAGGTGCGGTGCCTCATGCCTGTAATCCCAGCACTTTGGGAGGCCAAGGAGGGTGGATCACAAGGTCAGGAGATCAAGACCATCCTGGCTAATATGGTGAAACCTGTCTCTACTAACAGTACAATACAATACAAAACAAACAAAAAAAATTAGCCGGGCATGGTGGCACATGCCTGTAATCCCAGCTACTCTGGAGGCTGACAGGAGAATTTGAACCTGGAAGGCAGAGGTTGCAGTCAGCTGAGATGGCACCACTGCACTCCAGGCTGGGAGTATGAGGAAGACTCCATCTCAAAAAAAAAAAAAAATGTTGCTTTGGGGAAATTCAAGATAACACAGAGAAGGAATTCAGAATCCCATCAGAGAAATTTAATAAATAAATTGAAATAATTAAAAAGAGTTAAGCAGAAATATGGAACTGAAAAATGCAATTGGCATACTGAGAAATACATCAGAGTCTCTTAATAGCAGAATTGATCAAGCAGAAGAAAGGATTAGTGAGCTTGAAGACAGGCTATTTGAAAATACACAGTCAGAGGTGACAAAAGAAAAAAGAATAAAAAATATTGAAGCATTCCTATGAGATCTATAAAATTGCTTAAGAGGCCAATCTAAGAGTAGGTAGAGAAAGACAGGGGTAGAAAGTTTATTCAAACGAATAATAACAGAGAACTTAACAAACGTAGAGAAAGATATCAATATTTAAGTACAAGAAGGTTATAGAACACCAAGCAAATTTAACCCAAAGAAGAGTACCTCAACGGATTTCATAATCAAACTTCAGAGATTAAAAATAAACAAAGGATCCTAAAAGCAGCAAGGGAAAAAAAAACAAATAATATATAATGGAGCTCCAATATGTCTGACAGCAGACTTCTCTGTGGAAACATTACAGACCAGGAGAGAGTGCCATGACACATTTAATGGGCTAAAGATAAAAGAATTTTTACCCTAGACTAGTATATCCACTGAAAATGTCCTTTAAACCTGAAGGAGTTTGACTGGTGAAGAAATAAAGACTTCCCCAGTCAAACAAAAGCTGTGGAATTTCATCAATACCAGACCTGTCCTGCAAGAAATACTACAGGGAATTCTTCAATCTGAAGGAAAATAAGTTACTCTGAAGGCACAAAACTTGCTGATAAAAATAAATAGAAAGACACAGAATATTGTAATATTGTAATTGTGGTATTTACTCATATCTTAAGTAGAAAAATGAAATGATGAACCAATCAAAATAATAACTCCAATAATATTTCAAGACATGGCAAAATCAGATAAAAATAACAAGAAGTTAAAAATTGGGGAGACAAAGTTCAATGATAGAATTTTTAATAGTTTTCTTTCTGCTTCTTTGTTTACATAATCAGTTTTAAGTTTTATCAGTTTAAAATAATGAGTTATATTATTTGTAAGCTTCATGGTAACCTCAAACCTGAAACCATACAATAGATATTCAAAAAATAAAAAAGAAAAAATTAAAAGATATCGCCAGAGAAAATCACCAGAGAAAATGAAGAAAGGAAGGAAGAAAAGAAGGAAGAGAATACTACAAAACAGCCAGAAAATAAATAACAGTATGACAGGAGTAAGTCCTTATTTATCATTAATAACATTGAATATAAATGACCTAAACTGTCTTATCAGAAGACATAGAGTGGCTTAACAGATTAAGAAAAACAAACAAAAAAACAAAAACAGGACCCAATAATCTACTATCTACAAGAAACACACTTTACCTATAAGGTACACACATAGACTTAAAGGAATGGAAAAAGGTATTCCATGGAAATGGAAACCGAAGAGGAGGAGTAGCTATACTTACGTCAGACATAACTATAAAAAGAGACAAAGCAATTCATTACGTGATACAGGTGTCAATTCAGCAAGAGGATAAAACAATTGGAAATATATATGCAGCCAACATTGGAGCACCCTGATATGTAAAGCGAGTATTCTTACAGTTAAAGAGAAAGACCCCAATAGAATAATAACTGGAGACTTCAGCACCCCACTTTCAGCATTGTACACATCATCCAGACAGAAAAATCAAGAAAGAAATATTAGATTTCCTCTTCACTGTGGACCAAATGTACCTAATAAATATTTACAGATCATTTCATGTGAGGGATACAGAATATACACTCTTCTCCTCAGCACATGGATCATTCTCAAGGATAGGCCATATGCAACGGCACATGTGAGGCCACAGAACAAGTCTGAAAACAGTGAAAAACTGAAATAAAATCAATTAACTTCTCTGACCACAATGGAATAAAACTAGAAGTAAATACAAGAGGAATTTTGGCAACTATCTAAACACATGGAAATTAAACCTGTTCCTGAATGACTAATGGATCAATGAAAAGATTAAGAAGTAAACTGAAAAATTCCTTGAAATAAGTGATAATGGAAACACAACAGCCAAAATCCATGGGATACAACAAAAGTAGTAGTAAGAAGGAAGTTTATTAGTAAAAGTGCCTATATTAATAAAGAAGAAAACCTTTAAATAAACAATCTAATGACAAATCTTAAAGAACTAGAAAAGTAAAAGCTAACCAAACCTAAAACTAGAAGAAAATCAATAATAAAGATCAAAGCAGAAATTAATGAAATTGAAAGAGGAAAACAAAGCAAAATATCAAAGAAATAAAAAGTTGGTTCTTTGAAATGAAAAGCAAAATTCACAAACCCTTAGCAGACTAAGGAAAAAAAGAGAGAAGACCCAAATAAATAAAATCAAAGATGAAAAAGGAAACATTACAACTGATACTACAGAAAGTCAAAGGATTATTAGAGGCCACTATGAACAATTATATGCCAATAAATTTGAAAATCCAGAAAAAAGGTAAGTTCCTAGATACATAAAACTTACCAAAACTGAACCGTGAAGATACACAAAACACTAGCAGACCAATAACAAGTAATGAGATCAAAGCCATAATTAAGTCTCCCAGCAAAGAAAAGCCCCAGACATGATGGCTTCACTCCTGACTTTTATCAAATATTTAAACAAGTAATACCAATCTTACTAAAATTATTAAAAAGAAATAGAAGCCAAGGAAATATTTCCAAACTCATTTTATGAGGCCAGTTTTGCCCTGATACCAAAACTAGACAAAGACACAACAGAAAAGGAAAGCTACAGGCCAATATGTCTGATGAACATTGATGAAAAAATCCTCAATGAAATACTAGCAAACCAAATTCAACAACACATTACAAAGATGATCCATCATGACCAAGTGAGATGTACTCCAGCATTTAAGGATATTTCAACGTATCCAAATCAATCACTGTGATACATCGTATCAACAGAATAAAGGACAAAATCCTTTGCCCTTTTGGGCAAAAGATGTGAATAGACATTTTTCAAAATGAGATATACAAACGGAAGTCATGTATATGAAAAGGTGCTCAGCATCATTGATCACAAGATAAATGCAAGTCTAAGCTGCAATGAGATATCATCTCACGCCAGTTAAATTGACATATATCCAAAAAACAGGCAATAACAAATGCTGTCAAGAATGTGGAGAAAAGGGAACCCTTATACACTGTTGGTGAGAATGTAAATTAGTACAGCCACTACGGAGAACAGTTTGGAGGTTCCTCATAAAACTAAAAATTGATCCAGCAATCTAATGATCCAGCAATCCCATTACTGGGTATATACCCAAAATAAATGAAATCAGCATATCAAATAGGTATCTGCACTCCCATGTTTGCTGCAGCACTGTTCACAACAACTAAGTTTTGAAAGCAACTTGTGTCAGTCAACAGATAAATGGATGAAAAAAGTTTGGTACATGTATACAGTGGTGTACTATTTGGCTATAAAAAGAATGTTAACCTGTCATTTGCAACAACATAGATGGAACTGAGGTCATTATGTTAAGTGAAATAAGTCAGGAACAGAAATACAAACTTTACATGTTCTCACTTACTTGTGGGAGCTAAAAATTAAAACAATTGAATTCATGGAGTTAGAGAGTCGAATGATGGTTACCAGAGGCTGTGAAGATTAGTAGAGTGGTAGGGGAGTGGGGATGATTAATGGGTACAAAATATAGTTAGAAAGAATGAATAAGACCCAAATTTGATAGCACAGCAGGGTGATATAGTCAATATTTTACTGTATTTTTAAATAACTAAAAGAGTATAATTGGACTTTTTATAACAGAAATAATAAATGCTTGAGGTGATGACTACCCCTTTACTCTGATGTCATTCTTACACATTATATGCCTGTATAAAAATATTCCATATACCTCATAAATATATATGCATACTATATACCCACAAAAATTAAAATAAAAATTAATAAAAGAATAGCTCCATAAAAAAAGAAAAAAGAGAGTAAAAATATTCCATGTTTGCTGACATTACTACTGCATTAATACTGTTGCTGTTAATTGATATGGAGTCAATTGTGGTAGGAATGTATTAGATTGGTGGGTGAATCACTAGTTTAGTTTGGGATATATTTCATTTAAGATGTTGAATCACTTTGGGATTAGCCATGAACATAAAATACTGTATGTAGTTTTGAAATAAAACCATATAACTGCACAAAATAAGAAGAAATTTTATGTAGGCAGAGATTTTATGTCTGTGGTGGATGGTGATGAGCTGCCTATATCCCCCTTTTGGGAGTTGTGCAATACACAGCCTCCATCTGATTATCTTTCAGGGTTTATCTCACTTGCTCTTGGTGGTCCACCCATATGCAACGGCTGATGGACATGAGAATAAGGGCGGAACCATTTTAGCTCACTTTAGGGCAACTCTGATTCTCCTCCTAATGGAGTCTTCTGAGACTGCCATGAATCTGCACTGTAGTTCAGTTTCTCCCAGTAGTGCAATTCCATCTCTGCCCAATATTGCTAACCTCCCCCTTTCTTCACAGGTGTTGATTCCTAATAAATATTCTGCATGCCAAACTGCATATCAGTGTATTTTTTCAGATAACTGAGCCTGTGATAAGGTCCAAGAAATGGCCATTGAAGGCAGTCCAGTCTTTAGAGGTTGGGGACTGGAGGACAAACCAGAAAAGAAGACAACTGAGGAAGTGAAAGAAAACCTGAGATGTATAGTCTCTTAGAAGATAAAAGACGTTAGTGATCCCGTAAATGAAGACAGATCACACCTGTGGCCAATGTTGCTGCTAAATCAAGTGTGATGGAGAACCAGGAAGGATCACCGGATCACCTGTTATGGTTTGGCTGCGCCCCCACCACAAATCACATCTAGAATTATAATTCCCACGTGTCAAAGGAGAGACCAGATGGAAGTAATTGAATCATGGGGCTGTTTTCCCCGCTTACTGTTCTCGTGTTAATGAGTGAGTTCTCGCAAGAGCTGATTGTTTTATAAGGGGCCCTGCTCACTTTGCTTGGGACTTCTTCCTGCAGCCTTGTGAAAGCGGTGCCTTACTTCCTCTCAGCTCTCTGCCATGATTGTAAGTTTCCTGAGGCCTCCATAGCCATTCTGAACCGTGAGACAATTAAACCTTTTTATAAATTACCCAGTCTCTTGCAGTTCTTTATAGCCATATGAAAATGGACTAATATAGCAACATCAGTAGTGACTTTTACAAGAGTAGTTTCAGCGGGAGAGGAGGGCCAAAGACCATTTTCCAAGTAGAATGAGAAGAGTTCAGGGAGGTGTTTTGTTTTAAGAAGAAGAAAAAAGAAATAAAAATAGTCCATTTTCATGCTGATTTAAAGAATAAATATAAGAAAAAACGATGCAAGAGAGGAGGAAATGCAATCTACTGCAGAAGTAGAAGGTTAGACTAATTTGAAAAAGATGGTTAGTCTATAGTAAATGAGGCAAGGCGGAATATGGGTAAATAGATACTGTTGCATAGGAAAAGAGTTGAAAGACTATAAATTCTATTAAAAATAATTCCTATGGCATAGGCAAGGGGGAAATACTCAAGAACTTTTCAATCTTGTCTTTTATATCCTCCAACACCTCTCTGATGACTTCATGAGGGAGAATTTTAAAGCCCATTCAGGTATCCACTTCTTAGCTATCTTATCTGAATGCTCAAAAGTGTGGCCATGGTGTATTTTGTTTCTGATTACTTACTGTTAAAATACATGTTTTATTCTGCCATCTACCTTACCTACCTTTTCTATTCTACCCTTAATTCCTTATTCTGCAACTTGCAAAGGCACAGGCAAAATTTAGGGTACAGTCTTGCCTCCCTTTATTCTCTACCTTCTCTGCTCCTAGTTAGCACTCAATAAATGTTAATTGATTTATTCCTTGAAATATATTACCTCCAGAAAACTACTTGGAAACCTTCACTTTCTTCAAGCCTTTGTTCAAGTTTCACCTTGGATAATACCCAACCTATGTAATCTTGCAAATTGCCTCCTTATTTTTTACTCTTATCTTCCAAATGCTCTTTTTTTTTTTTTTTTTTTAGGTGTGTACTTTTATTCAACTGGTCTCAAGTCTCAGTGTACAGGTAAGCCCTGGCTGCCTCCACTCACTCTCAGGGAGACAAAAAGCCTTCATACATTTCAAGTTGGGGATGTTTTACTATGTTTCCTTATTTGTTATGTTTATTGTGCATCATCTTCTCCAACATGATGTAAGCCCCACAAGGGCAAGGTCTTGTCTTCTGTTCATTATGATTTCCAAAAGCCTAAAACAGTGCTAGACTCAGAGGTGGTACTCAATAAAATAAATTAGTAAATACATTTATAATTCCTATACACTTATAGTAGTAAACCTCTGTTCAAATTTTTCAGATTTATTTAGGAAGATGAATGAGCTCATCCTTTTCTCTAGTTTTTTAAGCATCTATTTCATGTTTGATATTATTTTAAAGTAAAAGACATTACTAACCTTTTTAAATTCAAAAAGTACTGAGCAAATTAAAGAAGAAATTATTTATCAAATGGTGCTGGGTTCTGTGGTATACAATATTAAATAATATTTTCTCCTTGCTTTCACATAGTTCATGGATATTAGCAAATGACTTGAAAAAAAATCTTATCTGGTGACATTTTGATTCTCTGAGAGTGAATACTTAGGAAACTGTACCGAGCCTGGACATCAATTAGCTTTGCCCTCTAAGCCTTTGTGAGTAGGATATGGCCTCATGAGTAATATATCTGAATTAGACTGTAAGTTACATAAAGTTAGAAAACTTAATTTTGTTCATAATTCAATTCACAGATACCAACATTTACATAGTGCTTAATAATTTGACATTGAACAAATAAATGCACCCTACTGACAATGCAATGAATTGGAGTAATAGGATATCGGTATGAAGCTAGTTCTACCTCCCTTTTTTGACTGAGGAGCTGCTATCGTAGATATCTCAGATGAAAGCATGTATGAGTCAGATGTCCATGTATATGCAGAATTTGCAGAGAAAAGTATTAAAAACAATAAAAACAATAAAACAATAAAAACAATAAAAACATTAATCTATTTCAAGAGGTAGAGTGGATGAGAGTGAAAATGAATATTTCACGAGAAACCTATTTCTGATAAGAAAAGAAAAAAAGTGCTCTGTCTTCCATGAAGTACCCATACTTCTCATTTGCTATGGAGTGGGAATCTATCTTTTTTGGCAGAATCATCATGTGGAGCTCCCATGGAACAGTGGTAGAGAGTGAAAAGTTCAGGGAAATGGTGAATGAGAGCCCCTTCATCTTACGATTTACTGACCGTGCACTTCACAAAGACATACACTGTCAGAATCCTGGTTGTTTAATAAGACTTAGTTGATTTTTCAGAAGGCTCTAGCTCTCTTTCTCTTGGAATATGCCTGATCCTTGAAACACCTATGTATCTTTGGTTTCTATAAAATCAGGGCATGCACATGATCACATGATATTTTGACTTTTTGAACAAAGAAATAACTCAGCTATTTCATGGCCTCTATATGCCCTAGTGGAAATGAAATCTTCTATATGAATAGCTTTAACAAAGATGAAAGAATGACCTGTCTCTGCATGAAAAGATCATCAAGACTTAAAATGTTATTTTAACAGTTAAATGTGTAATTGATGAAAGTGAGTCTCAATAATTTTGCATTAATTTAGCATTCTCATAATTACAGGTATTATTGTGCCTGTTACTCTAAGAATACTTATGCCCAGATAGTGCTCTTCTCTTAGTTCAGTTAATCAGCATTAACAAGGGTGAAGTGGGCATCACTGTCTGAAAGTGAATCAAGCATTATTCATTGACTGGATTTTAGACATTCTAAAAAGTTGAATATAGTTTAAGTCCTTGGTGAGGACTAAAGGGCTTATAATGCTGTAGAATTATAATCTCCAAATCACTTCTTAATATATGATGTGGAGGACTGAACAGCAATATAGTTACTTCAAAATTTAGTCTAAAATTACTTTTTACTAAACTTTAATATCATTTTCATATAATATGGTTTTCTTCTTAAAGCTAAGAAAAATCCTGATTAATTGAAACCTTGGCTATGGGTTTCTGCTAATCAAAGTTTTACTGCATCTTCTTTCCAAATTCACCTTTGATGTTAATTAGAAATTTAATTTTTAATTCTCATACCTTTGTGACTGTAGTTATCCTCTTTAGATATTGATGTACTTTCAATTTTTAAGACATATCATTAAAATATTATAAGCTGAAAAATATTATTCCTGACATGGGAAGTCTTAATAAAGGGATTACTTGAAAGGGATATTTCAAGTAATATACTGTAGTTATTAGCTAATAAATAGTTTGGTTATAAGCCAATCCTATTAATAAAAATTATTCTAATTTTAATTTTTGTTAGAATTTGAATATTTCATTTTCTTCTATGAATTATCACAATTTTGATTTTTGGAAATGTCCTCAAAATGTTTTTCAAATATCACATTTGATGTATCTTTGAAAAGACTCATTTAAATTCCAAACATAGAAGTCTATCCATCTATTGATTAAAGAGAATAGAAACTGTGAAGTAATTAAAATTATTCTTTTTACTTTCTATTTATCCATATACTTTTTTAAGATTTAGTTCTTCACAAGTACTCTTAGAAAAGATAAATTACTGACTGAAGATTTTTGTGTAACTGATGACATATCTTCTACAGTAAACAACCTATTTGACTCATTTATTTACTCCTACAGAAAGAATTGCATTATCCAGTGACATTGGCATAACTTAGTAAGTTTCATAGGTTACAGCTAAGAGCTTTTCTATGGGAAAGACATGGTGCACTGAAATGCCAGACAGGTCTCATCTAAGCCACAAAATGATTCAGACTCTAAGTTTGGAAATCAAGCCATAGCATTTTAGTTCTGAGTGATCACTGACTTGCTCTTTCCTTTGAACATGTATTCAACTTCTCTGAGACTGTTATGTATAAACAATTGGTATTAAAAAATCTATCTACCTGTCTGGTAGGGTTGCTATGAGTGTTTTTTTTTTTTTTAAAAAAAAAAAGCTTCTCAGTTTTTGAAGTTATATGTATGTTTTTCTTTGTTAATTATTTAACTGATCTCTATTAAAGAAAGACTTTACCATAAATCTTCCCAGTCAATTCATGGTAGAATGTTGGTCATCAAAAGAACTAGGTTGATTGCCATTCTAACTGGCATGAGATGGTATCTCATTGTGATTTTGATTTGCATTTCTCTAATGACCAGTAATGATGAGCTTTTTTCATATGTTAGTTGGCTGCATAAATGTCTTCTTTTGAGAAGTGTCTGTTCATATCCTTCACCCACTTTCTGATGGGATTGTTTATTTTTTTCTTGTATATTTGTTTAAGTTCCTTGTAGATTCTGGATATTAGCCCTTTGTAAAATGGATAGATTACAAAATTTTTCTCCCATTCTGTAGGTTGCCTGTTTACTCTGATGATATTTGCTTTTGCTGTGTGGACCATCTTTAGTTTAATTAGATCCCACTTATCAATTTTGGCTTTTGTTGTCATTGCTTTTGGTGTTTTAGTCATGAAGTCTTTGCTCATGCCTGCATTCTGAATGCCATTGCCTAGGTTTTCTTCTAGGGTTTTTATGGTTTTAGGTTTTATGTTTAAGTCTTTAATCCATTTTTAGTTAATTTTTGCATAAGGTGTAAGGAAGGGGTCCACTTTCAGTTTTCTGCATGTGGTTAGGCAGTTTTCCCAACACCATTTATTAAAAAGGGAACCTTGTTCCCATTGCTTGTTTTTGTCAGGTTTGTCAGAGATCAGATGGTTATAGATTTGTGGCATTATTTCTGAGGCTTCTGTTTTATTCCATTGGTCTATATATTTGTTTTGGTACCAGTAACATGCTGTTTTTGTTACTATAGCCTTGTAGTATAGTTTGAGGTCAGAAAGCGTGATGTCTCCAGCTTTGTTCTTTTTTCTTAGAACTGTCTTGGCTATACAGGCTCTTTTTTGGTTCCATATGAAATTTAAAGTAGTTTTTTCCAATTCTGTGAAGAAAGTCAATGGTAGCTTGAAGGATTATAAATCATTCTACTATAAAGACACATGCACATATGTGTTTATTACAGCATTATTCACAATAGCAAAGACTTGGAACCAACCCAAATGCCCATCAGTGATAGACTGGATAAAGAAAATGTGGCACATATATACCATAGAATACTATGCAGCCATAAAAAAGATGCATTCATGTCCTTTGCAGGGACATGGGTGAAGCTGAAAACTATCATTTTTAGCAAACTAACACAGGAACAGAAAATCAAACACTGCATGTTCTCACTTAAAAGTGGGAGTTGAACAATGAGAACACGTGAACACAGGGAGAGGAACACTATACACCAAGGCCTGTTGGGGTGGGGGCCTAGGGGAGGGATAGCATTAGGAGAAATACCTCATGTAGATGACGGGTTGATGGATGCAGCAAACGACCATGGCATGTGTATACATATATAACAAACCTGCACGTTCTGTATATGTATTCCAGATCAACAACGAAAACAAAAAACAAATAAAACACTAGGTTGTTCTTTTCTTCCCGGTAGAAATGGAAAACAACAACAAAAAATATTATCAATGACTAATGTACAATAAAATTACAGTGTTCTCCCATGACAGTTCTAAATATGGCACCTCTATATTCAATGTCTTGATTTCACACCATATTCACAACAGTGGGTTTATCAGCTACTTTAAGCCACAATGATATTGTGACTTCACTTACTAATTAGGAGGTTGATCAGACCTGAGAGAATTAAGAATTAGGGAAATTGATGGTTAGTATAATGCCAACTGCATAAAAAATAAATACATAAAATGAAATGAAGGTAAATATAAGTTAGGCCAAAATATACAGAAAGATGAGATAATTAGGTCTCACTGGTTTTTAAAATTCATTTTTAGAGATTGGAGAGGCATAGGGTAAGGGTAGATAAGATCCCTTAAAATGTATCTCAAAAAAAGCACTTAGGATTATTTACACAATTTAATAATGATTAGAGTAGGCGTCATAATTTTTTTTTTTTTTTTGCAAACAGAATTTATCTTAGAAGCTCAGATATTTTAAATCTATCAAATATATAATTTATTATTTGGGTACTAAATTGGCTCTGTATGAATGGACAATATTTGTTTAGCAGCAAAAATAAAATGTTATTTTAGACAAAGCAAAATGTTAATTTACCATACTGTTCTTTTTGTGAAGCAAATACAGTGATCAAAAGCTAAGGTTTTTAAAGAATGCTTTAAGTTAGTAGAGTGTAATATATGTGTCAAAAGAGACAAAAAGTTAAAAACAAATAGAGAATTCCAGTAGAAACTATCTTGTTAGTGTTATAAAGATGAGGTATGCTACTAATAATCAATCTAATTATGAAGTTGACCGAAAGCAACAATATTAACAAATTTCTTCAAAATGTTATGCTTCTGAAGCCATTGTGGAAATAGTTTTAGGAAACAATAGTTATTTCCAAATAAAAAATGCAATACTGAGATTTTAATTTTACTTCTTAAAAAATGCAGGTTCTATTTAAAAATATACAGTGTGAAATAATGAATAGGAAGGATGGTTTAAATTAAATCATTTGTTTATTGACAACAAATCTGAAGCAGGTTTAGATATTAACTTTAAAGTCAAATATTAACTTTTAAGTTATAACTTTTAATATTTGACTTTAAGGTTAATTGTTTGAATTACTCAGCAAACCAACATATTTACTGATAGTCACTCAACCAATATTTCAATATTTTTTATGGTTCTGTATCAAAAGCTGCCCATTATTGGAATAAGCCTGAATGATAGTAAGCTGAATTGCTGGTTTTGTTTAATATAAAAAATATGAATGCACTCAAAGAGCCTAATAATATTTTGTTGGTAACTGGGTAAATTCATACAAATAGTTCAACATTTGAGTAATGCTTAGACACTTGTTAGTCACCATAAGAAATTATCTGGGTCATAAGAAGAATATGAATTTTCAATTTTATTTGATTCATGGAATATTAACTGTCATTTTAAAAGTACTCAAGGTTTTGAGCAAAACAACATTTAGGAGCACCCCAGTGCCAGTATTGCAGCTGCATCTACATTCTAGACAGATTGGGGGTGTGTCTGCGGTACTTAATGTTCAGCTGTTCACCATAGCTCCACTGCCAAAATAAAGGGTCATCAGATACACACAGCATCTCGGCACCATTTGCTAAAATACATGGGTAATAAACAATACTTTGTTTGTATCCAAGGCTAGAAAAAAATATGAAAATCTGTTTTCCTCGCTTGACGCAAGGTTATATGACCTGCATTGGGTTTTAACAACAACAACAAAATTAGTTGAAGGACTAAAAGAAATATGTACCTCTATATAAATATACTGAAACTGGTCATTATATTTACCTAATTTGTTTGGTATAGGAATATATACTATTTATTGTACTTCATGTTTCACATATTAGGTTGATTCAATAATTAATGAGCTACTCTTATTCAGAAAAATATAGAATATAGAAATCTTCAGATTTAAGTTTTTTCCCTATTATGTTCTCTATTTAAGATGTGCAACTTTTATTTTTAGACATATATTTAGAAGAAACATTTGGAGTAACAATATATTCTAGGTGTCCTCTAGGGAATTTTTTGTAGCATTGGAACCTGGGCAACATACGATAGCAGCATTTACCCCATTCCTGAAAATGACTCCATGGACTAGCACCCATACCTCCCAACTCCCAGCAAATCGCTATTGATGCAATTTCAGTTTTCTGGAAAATACTGTCTCTAACTACAAACTGTTTCCTGCTTAAAAGTTCAATTAACGTATTGTTTTGCCAGTTTTTAACGTCTTGGTAGGAAGATGATCACTTTTGACTTTCAGACAACTCTTTCAAAGAGATGTAAATCAGCCATTTTATGTGATTTTCTTTTTCTGTTTACTTCTCTTTTAAAATACACTTTCTAGAATTTTGCCATCTAGGATAAGAGTGTGCCTAGCTGAACTCAGAAAATAAAGGAATAAAATTAACTATTTTTATTATTTCTCATACATATATAAGAGAAAGAATGACCTTTGAAATTGTTTTTTTTTTGTTTTTTTTTTTTTTTTTTTTCTGAGAGAAAGAAAGAAGAAGAAAGAAAAAAGGGGGAGAGAGAACAGAATTCTTGCTCTATTGCCCAGGCTGGAATACAATCTAGGAATAGGTATTAAAAACCTCTTTTATGCCGATAATTGTACTTAACAACAGAGACAGG
>CAUYLG010008167.1:0-121058 GCA_963573385.1 Cacajao melanocephalus | reverse complement strand
ACACTTGCCGCAGCACCTACCTTCCAGATAGCAAAACAAGCCCGTGTTTATCATAGCTGATTCTAACCAGCCAAAGCGGAGAATGACTAAGAACTTGCGGCAACTGCAGTATGCCAGACCTTCACTTTAGTTGAAGACTTTTCTAGACAATTAATAAGGTGACTTGTCTTAACCGGCCGGGAATGGCTTTAGGAGCTCATTCTTCCCTATGTAGGCGCAAGCCTCAAACCTTAATTAGGATTATCCATCATGATTCTGGCACCCTCTCCCCTCCCCCACCTTATACTTGAAGAAACTCACCTCAGAGAATTGTATTACCTACAGCCCTCGTCACTGGTAGAGCTATTATGTAAAGTAAGGTCTGAAATACAAAAAGTAGCCAGGCGTAGTGGTGCACTCCTGTAATCCCAGGTACTCAGGAGACTGAGGCAGGAGAATCGCTTGAACTCGGGAGGCAGAGGTTGCGGTGAGCCAAGATCGTGCCATTGCACTCCAGCTTGGGCAACAAGGGCGAAAGTGCATCTCAAAAAAAAAAAAAAAAAAGAATCCAGAAGTAAACCCTTAAATTTATGTCAATTGGTTGAACTTCTTCACACTAATATTAATGCCAGATAGATAGATCATAGACATATATGCCACAGCTGAAACTACAAAACTCATTAAAGAAAATATAGGCATAAAACTTGATTACCTGGGATTAGACAAAGGCTTCTTAGATATAAAACCAAAAGCACTAGCAACAAAAGAAAAAATGAACTGGACTTCATCAAAATTAAAGACTTGTGCTTCAAATGGATACCAACAAAACAGTGAAAAGACAACTCACAAAAGGGGAGAAATATTTGCAAATCACATATCTGATCATGGATTTGTATCTAGAATATATAGAGAACTCTTACAAGTCAGTAGTAAGACAACAAATAACACAATTTAAAAATGAGCAATATATCTGAATAAACATTTCTTCAAAAAATAGCAAATAAGAGGCTCACTATCATTAGCCATCAGGAAATGCAAATCAAAACCACAATGAGCTACTACTTCCTATCCACTGGAATGGCCGTAATAAAAACAAAAAACCAAGTGTCAGCAAAGACGTGGCAAAATTGGAACACTCATACGCTGGTGGTGGGAATATAAAGGGTTTGACCGCTTTAGAACAGTATAGCAGTCCTTCAAAAGGTTGAACATAAGAGTAACCATCTGATTGGACAGAATTTTACTTCTAGGTATGTATGTACCCAAGAAAAATGAAAACATGTTCATGCAAAAACTTAAAGCAACATTATTCATATTAGCCAAGAGGAAACAAATATGCATCCGCTACTGAATGGATAAACAAATTGTGTTATATCCATACGATGAAATATTATTTGGCAATAAAAAGAAATACTGATACATGTTACAACATGGATGAGGTGAGGTGGCTCACACCTGTAATCTCAGCACTTCGGGAGGCTGAGGCAGGCAGATCACCTCAGGTCAGGAGTTTGAGACCAGCCTGGCCAACATGGCAAAACCCTGTCTCTACTAAAAATAGAAAAATTATGGCCGGGGAAAGTGGCTTATGCCTGTAATCTCAGCACTTTGGGAGGTTGAGGCAGGCAGATCACAAGGTCAGGAGTTTGAGGCCAGCATGACCAACATGGTAAAATCCTGTCTTTACCAAAAAAAATTTCAAAAATTAGCTGGGTGTGGTGGCGGGCGCCTGTAATCCCAGCTACTCAGGAGGCTGAGGCAGGAGAATTGCTTGAACCCAGGAGGCAGAGGTTGCAGTGAGCCAAGATGACGTCATTGCACTCCAGCCTGGGTGACAGTGAGACTCCATCTCAAAATAAATAGAACTAGAAAGACAAAAATTAGCCAGGGGTGGTGGTGTGCACCTGTAATCCCAGCTACTAGGGAGGCTGAGGCAGGGGAATCTCGTGAATCTGGGAGGCAGAGGTTGCAGTATAATGACATTTTGGTCAACAACAGATGGCATATACAATGGTGGTCACTTAAGACTATGACTGTACCATACGGCCTAGGTGTGTTAGCAGGCTCTACCATCTAGATTTGTGTAAGTACACCCTATGATGTTCACATAAAATGAAATCATCTAATGAGGCATTTCTCAGAATGTATCCCTGTCATTAAGTGACACAACTGTAAATAATTTTTTTTTTTTTGGAGAGAAGGATAGAACGATCCTAAATTTTATATGGAAAGGCAGAAGGGAAAAGGGGAGAATCATTCTACTTAAATTCAAAGCTTATTATATAGCTGCAGTAATCAAGACTGTGTGGTGCTGGCAAAAAGATCAACAAAGATCAACGTAACAAAATGGAGAGCCCAGTAACAGACCCACACTAATACGCTCAGTTGAATTCTGGCAAAGATGCAAATGCATTTCAATAGAAGAAGGACAGTCTTTTCAACAAGGGGCTAGAGCAAGTTGATGTCCATAGGCAAGAAAATAAACTTCAAATTAAACATTTAATAAACACATACTAAATGTAAAACTCTACAAAACCTTTTGAAAACATAAAAACATAGAACTTCTTGAGGACAAAGAGATAAACCTTTGCTGGACAAAGAGATAAACCTTTGCTAGACAAAGGTTTCTTGGGCTTAACACTAAAAGCATGATCCATGAAAGGAAAAATTGATGAATTGGATTTCAACAAAATAAAAAAATCTAAGCTCTGCAAAAGACTGTTTGTTAGGATAAAAATACAAGCTACAGACTAGGCAAAAATATTTTCTTACAAATATTTCTACAATATATAACAAACTCTCCATTGGGCGTGGTGGCTCACGCCTGTAATCCCAGCACTTTGGGAGGCTGAGACACGTGGATCACTTGAAGTCAGTTGTTTGAGACCACCCTGGCCAACATGGCTGGCCCACATCTACTAAAAATCCAAACTAGCCAGGTGTGGTGGCACGTACCTGTAATCCTAGCTACTTGAGAGGCTGAGGCATGAGAATTGCTTGAACCCGGGAGGTGGAGGTTGCAGTGAGCCAAGATTGTACTACTGCACTCCAGCCTGGGTGACAGAGCAAGACTCCATCTCAGAAAAAACTCTTGAAATACAACAGCAAAAAAGAATAAAATATATAATTTGAACATGGACAAAAGACATTTCACCAATTATATACACAGATGGCAAATAAGCATGTGGAAAGATGATTAACATCATTAGCTATCAGAGCAATTCTAAGTTACAACCACAATAAGGTATCACTACTCTCTCACCAGAATGGCTAAGAGAACATCAAATGCTGGAAATGATGCAGAGAAACTGGATCACTCAAACATTACTGGTAGAAATGTAAAATCATACAGCTATTCTGGAAAACTTTGGAGCTCCTGGGCATTTATCCAAGAGAAAGATTATGGTTCACATAAAAACCTGTACACAAATGTTTATAGCAGCTTTATTTGGACACCTAACAACAGGAAACATTCCTGATGTCCTTTCACGGGTGTTTACTATGGTATATCTATATTGATATCCCACTCAGTACTAAAAACAGAACTACTGATGCAACAGTCTGGATCAATGCCCAGGTTATGGTGAGTGAAAAAAGCCAATCCCAAAAGCAAGTATAATCCAATTATAATTTTGGCAAAATTAGAGAACAGATTACTGGTGCCAGAGGTTTGAAAGTGGGTGTAGCTATACAAGCACAAGAGGAAGGTATGGCTTATAAGGACAACAGATAGGATCATTGTGATAGAAATGTTCTATATCTTGATTACTATCATTTCTATTATATCTTGGCTTGCTTGTGATATTGTCCTAGTTTTGCAAGATGTTAACATTGGGAAAACCAGGTGGAATCTCGGTATTATTTCTTACAGGTGTATGGAAATTTACAATGATCTCAAAATTTAAGTTGAATTGAGGAAAAACAGGCAACGATCTATATTTATGTTAATAGGCCTGAAATACGCTAACAAAGAGGAGTAGACGACTGATATTAAGACACACAATTTGGTTCATTTCCTGGATAATTTATTCTGATGGAGTGGCAATTCCAGTGCCTGTTAGATCTTATTCTGCCTAATCAGAAGTTTCTCCTGATGGTCTCAGGTATCTAATATCTGCCCAGTTAATACAAACCTATGGATCCCCAACAATGTGTCTTTTTTTTTTTTTAAGACAGGATCTGGCTCTGTTGCCCAAGCTGTAGTACAGTGGCACAGTCTCAGCTCACTGCAGCTTCACATCCTGGGCTCAAGCCATTCTTCCCACCTCCGTCTCTTGCGTAGCTGGGACTACAGGTGCATGTAGCTCCCAGCTAAGTTTTTGGGAGAGACAGGGTCTCCCTACGTTGCCCATGCTGGTCTCAAACTCCTTGGCTCAAGCTGTCAGCCCACCTCAGCCTCCCGAAATGCTGGGACTGTATGTGTGAGCCACCATGCCCAGCCAAAATGCATCTTTTCAAAACATCTAGTAACTTACTGAAAAAAATAATTTTCCAGGTAAGAAGAGATGAAAGATATTAATCAACAGGATGGATTTAAGACTAACTTTATGAGAACATCAGCTAAGTGAATTTTTCTGACGCCCTGAAAAGAATAAAATAAAAATTAGAAAGGTCATTTTCCTGTCCTTATTTTGTACATCTACTGCTTGGAAAAGAGTAGTTTAAAGAAGTCTGCCAGTCTCTCTGTGATCTTGCATATGTGGTCCTAAACTTAAGCCTATGTTTGTTTCATACATATATATCTTATATATACATAATCTTTAAGTTTATCTTAATTTTTGGTATGAAAATCTTTTTATACCTTGTTACCAAAATAAACACAATTTGCATTAAAGTTACTACTTATCATTTGAAGAGGCCAAAGGCAGTTCTTAAATTCTTCCCCTTTTAGGAGAAAGTTTTGAATAATGACTCCTTTATTCAAATCTGAAAAAGAATGTGTTCAATATTTTATATTATTCTATATTTTGAGAAAGATCTTTATTTGCTTTGTACAAGTAAAAATTACATATGACACGTTAACATATTATATATCAACATGATACATAATTCACAAAACACTGTCTGCCAAAAGTAATTTTACCACTGTTTAAAAAAAAAAAACCTAAAGGTGGTTTTTTAATATGTATATTTTCTTCGAAGGAAGAAATTCCTTGCTTTTACTCAGGGGAAAAAATAAAATTAAGGTACATCTGATCTGATTCCATATAGATGGAATCAAAGGTACATCTTGATTCCATATAGATAGAATCAAGAAGGATTCCATCTATAAGGGTTCTTTTAGGAGACACCTGGGATTCACTGCATTGTTTTTATTTTCTTCTTTTTCCTCTTCTTTTCCAACACTTCTACCCTTTTTCTCTTCTTGGTTGATACCAGGCTACTTTCTCGTGTTGCTTGCTTACTGTCACCAGTTAAACCGCGTTTCTTTGTGTTAGGTTTTGACTGCTTTTCTTCTTTGTGCACTGTGTCACCAGGCTCCTTTTTGCCGATTTTGGACTGTTCTTTACTTACTACAACACAAAAGACAGTGCCTTTAAAGACTGTTTTTCCCCCTTGAATGAAATAAACACAGGCTGCCAATAAAGTGAAATTATCTAGATTTCCTCCACTTCTACAATTTAAGAGATAACAGATTATTCAACATTTCAAAACAATCAAATTCAATTACCAGGAGAAGGCTCTGTAGCTGGTAGAAGGATTGCTTTTGTGTCTGGCACTGTGTCTAACCACACTCCAAGACATGTCAGCCTGGCGTCAGTGTTTACTTCACAGAGTAAAGATGGGTGAATTTTCTAAATAGAAGAAACAAACGTTCATAACGTGAATTTTCAATAATTTCTTTTTCCATAATCAAGTTACCTTAACTTAAAACTTCCTGTATTTTCTTGAGTACAAAATATGATATTCAGAAGCAATAAATAATCTTCACTCATGGTTAGTTTGACTATGTTATTCACAGATCCAATTTCTACAAAGTATTCAGAAATTGAAGATTCTGAAGAAAAGAATAAGGTCTTACTTCTAGGGCTGAACAAAGAACCTTGGAAAAAGAAACATTCAACAAACCATATTCACAGAATGTGTTTATGAGAGAACAAAGAATAAACCAATAGAGACTGTAAGAAGACTACAGGAGGGAATTTAATTTTCCAAACTGTCTGGTTCAAATGGTTTGTTAATTCCATAACTGATCAGGAGCTTCCAAATTGTTTTTAGCCATGGCAGTATTTTTACCTAAGAGCTTCCAGAGAACTTCAATATACAAGAGAGGAAAGTAGAGCTTCTCTGACTAAAAAGAGCAGTGAGAGTTCTGGGATCCCGCCAGCTCAGACTCAGAAATGACAACCATCAAGGCAACTCCTTGGGAACCCTAACTTTAAAACCATTAATATCAATCATGCCTGGAAGAGATTTAAAAAGTTTATTTAAAGATCTATGTCTTATGACCCTTAAAAAAATTCTACCTCACTTACGAGCAAGACTTGTATTAAAGTGCATTTAGATTGTGTTAAGGCACTGACCTTATTTTCCTTAACCTTCCACATTTTGATGAAACCATCACTTGATGCTGTAACAATAACATGATGCTCTGGAATTTCAAAACTGAACATGGCCTTTACCCTAGGATAGAAATATTAACACCATAAAAGATCTTTTCCTCCAAGTAGTCTAATATTGTTATAAAATTACAGACACAGACTAGTGCTTTCTCAATGTTTCAAGTATTTACAGACCGCTCAATGAATGGTGCCTTAAAACATAACTATGCTTCACATTCCTATTAGTGAATCATGTTCAGGCCCAAAATACAAGATAAAATCAACTGCCCACCATATCTGAAGGAAAAGTTGAAAAGATACCAGATAACTATGAATAATCAGGTTATTACAAAGGAACTAAAGATGACTAAAACAAAGCCCTTCATCTCAAGAAATTCCAAGTTCAGTAAGGAGAGAAAAGACAACAGAAATGATGAATCAAGTCCTCTCCCACACACCCATTTCCTTCCACTCCAGTGCCACCACTGACAGTCTAAGCTGCCATCACTTTTCTTCTGGATCACAGACGTAGCCTCATTGGCCTTTCTGCTTCTATTTTGCTCCTTAACAATTTTTAAAAATGTAAATCAAATCATGTAACTTCCAGGCTTAAAACTCTACAAAACTGGGGTCTACTTTAAAATAACATGGGAGAGGAAGTGGCTGGGCATATAGATGAAGTAAGACTGGCCACACAGTGACAGCTGCTAAAGCTGGTGGCGAGTCTTAAAAAGTTAGTACCATAAGGCCGGGCGCGGTGGCTCACACCTGTAATCCCAGCACTTTGGGAGGCCGAGATGGGTGGATCACCTGAGGTCAGGAGTTCGAAACCAGCCTGGCTAACATGGTGACACCTCATCTCTATTAAAATAAATAAATAAAGTTAGTACCATTAAAAAAAAAAAAGTTAGTACCATAAACCAGTCTAAATGCTTTTAAATTTTTCCATAGTAAGAAAAAACATGATGATTATAGGCACCGTTTGGCTTCCACCACCCTTTTCTTGCTCACTCTCACCTAGTCACAAAGGTCTTCTATCTGCTCCTAAGATACACCAAGCTCTGTTCTCCCTCAGGGTCTTGGCACCTGTGGCTCTCTCTTCCTTTTTTTTTTGAGATGGAGTCTCATTCTGTTGCTCAGGCTGTAGTGCAGTGGTGTGATCTCAGCTCACTGCAACCTTCGCCTCCCAGGTTCAAGCGATTCTCCTGCCTCAGCCTCCCAAGTAGCTAAGATTACAGGCATGTGCCACCATGCCCAGCTAATTTTGTATTTTTAGTAGAAATGGGGTTTTCTCCATGTTGGTCAGGCTGGTCTTGAACTCCCGACCTCAGGTGATCCGCCTGCCTCGGCTTCCCAAAGTGCTGGGATTACAGGCCTGACCCACGGTGCCCAGCCCTACTCTCTCTTATTTTTAAAACTAGCTCCTTTCTCATTCTTAAGGTCTCACATCTCCTTCCCTCATCCTATCTAAACCAATTACCCTTATTCCTTAATCACTCTACTTTTCTATTTCCATTCTGTCATAATGATCTGCTTACTTTATAATCTATTGCCTCGCTACAATAGAAGAGCCATGAGAGCACAAGCTCTTGTCTTTTCTGTTCATTATTAAATACCTCGTGTAGTATTTCATAATGATGCTCAATGAATACTTGTTAACTGAATGAATGGCCAAATATCTTAAGTGTTACTAGTATATCTGGAATGGGTGACCCTGAAGAATATGTTTACTTCCCAATACAGGGAAAGAGTAAGACCTTTGTTTTAGTGACTGCAGTACTCTAAGTACGGATTTCTTAAAACTTAACCACTGTTTATTAAATAAGAACTAAGACTCATTTGAGACATACAACATGCAAATGAAACACATCAAAATGTAACTCTGTACATTAGATCACCTTTTTCAAAATTCCTGGAAAAAGCAGGGATCTAAGAGTCAGATAAAACTGGGTTCAGCTCTCGGCTCCATTACCTAAGAGTGGGGTAATCTTAGCCAAGCCACTTAACTACTTACTGTGAGATTATCTACCCCTAGAAATAGAGTAAGCATTAAAAGGTAATAAAGACTGGCACAAAACTGGAACTCAGTAAGAATTCAATTCTCCTGCAGGGAAAAAAAAAATCACTCGTAAAGGGGGAAGAAGTAGGCAAGGTGAATTACGTAAAAGGACAAAAGTAGTTGGGAACAAAGCTCAAGATTGTTTAGTCTTTTGTTTGTTCAAATATGCTTGATTTCAGGCTCCAAATCTAACAGACATTTAAAAACCTGTCTTGTGCAAATGACTAGTCCCAAAAATAATTTCACCGATTTCGCATCGGTTTTTTTTTTTTTTTTTTTTTGAGAGGGAGTCTTGCACTATAGCCAGGCTGGAGTGCAGTGGTGCGATCTTGGCTCGCTGCAACCTCTGCCTCCTGGGTTCAAGTGATTCTCCTGCCTCAGCTTTCCCGAGTAGCTGGAACTATAGGTGCACACTACTATGCCCAGCTAATTTTTGTATTTTTAGTTGGCCAGGATGGTCTCGATCTCTTGACCTCGTGATCCACCCACCTTGGCCTCCTAAAGTGCTGGGATTACAGATGTGAGTCACCATGCCCAGCCCACTTTTGCATTATTAAAGGCCATGAAGATAACATTTTCCACCATTTTATTAGACTCCAGATACCATATACTGTCCACATAGGTATGTCTGATTATTTCTGCAGTTAATAAAAACACATACCCTGGTTTAAGAAACTACTGCATACATACCATTTATTAAGACTCAACATATACACCTGAGATTGGTAAAATTACCTGTTTTCATGAGCTTTAAATTCACAGAGGCACACCAGCAAATCACAGTCAAAAAACCTTATAACTTCTTCATCTCCAGCCACTGCAAGGACAGACTCCTAGGAGAGAGGAAAAATAATAATATGCAGAATGCCATCAACAGTTCCAACCATCACCACAAACTTCGGTCACTGATTTCTGATTACTTACTGAAAGAAACTTAACAGCAGAAATTCTCTTTTCATTTGTGATGGTGCCACTAATGGACGCAGTGTCAAGCTGATAGATGTCTATTTTATTCTGTATGACAACTACATATTGCTCTCCTCTTGGGGACCATTCCACTATGTGAGCATCTATAAGTGAAAAAAATAAAGTTTATTATTTTTTATTTAAATTTTTAAATTTTAAATTTTTTTTAGTAGAGACAGGGTTTCACCATGTTGGCCAAGATGGTCCAGATCTCCTGACCTCGTAATCTACCCACCTCAGCCTCCCAAAGTGCTGGGATTATAGGCATGAGCCACCGTGCCCGGCCTATTTATTATTTTATAAGTAAAACATAAAATGATCATAGTAATAAAAATAGCAAATATTTATAATGTGCATTTTCAAATCCATTATCCCATTTGCTCTTCATAACACATTTTACAAGTTCAATTTTTTAGAAAATAATCTAGGTTCAAAAAGTCAAGGTTGGGCCAGGTACAGTGGCTCACACCTGTAATCCCAGCATTTTGGGAGGCCAAGGTGGGTAGATCACTTAAGGCCAGGAGTTTGAGACCAGCCTGGCTAACATGGTGAAACCTCATCTCTACAAAAACTACAAAAAATTAGCCAAGCATGGTGGCATGCACCTGTAATCTCAGCTACTTGGGAGGCTGAGGCAGGAGAATCACTTGAACCCCGGAGGCAGAGGTTGGAGTGAGCTGAGATTGTGCCACTGCACTTCAGCCTGGGTGACAGAGCGAGACTCCATCTCAAAAATAAAATAAAATACAATGAAATAAAATAAAAATCAAAGGCAGGTGGCAAAGCCACAACAAGAATCTAGATCTAAAATGGGAAAATAAAGTAACCCAAAGCATTTGCTCAGAGGTAACCACCACCATGCAGGGAAATAAATGTGTAACATGCACACACGTATCTATATTCATAGTCCATTAAGTCACTGTAAAATATACTGGTTGAGTATCCCTCATCCAAAATGCTTGAGACCAGAACTGTTTTGGATTTTGGAATATCTGCATTTAAACAGCAAAATATCTCAAGGATACAACCCATGAAACTCATGTTTCAAGTCTAAAAATGAAAGTCATCTATGTTTTATATACACCTAGCCTGAAGGTAATTTTACACAATATTTTAAATAATTTTGGGCATGAAACAAAGTTTTGACTGTGATCCATCATGAGGTTAGGTGTTGAATTTTCTTTTTCTTTTTTTGAGACGGCATTTTGCTCGTCACCCAGGCTGGAGTGCAATGGCCAGTCTCGGCTCACTGTAACCTCTGCCTCTCAGGTTCGAGTGATTTTCCTGCCTCAGCCTCCCAAGTAGCTGGCATTACAGGTGTCTGCCACCCGACCTGGCTAATTTTTGTATTTTTCGTAGAGATGGGGTTTCATCATGTCAGCCAGACTGGTCTCGAACTCCTGACCTTAGGTGATTCACCTGCCTCAGCCTCCTGAAGTGCTGGGACTACAGGCATGAGCCACCGAGCCCAGCCTGGGTGTTGAATTTTCTACTTGAGGCATCACATCAGTGTTCAAGAAGTTTCAGATTTTGAAGCATTTCAGATTTCCAGATTAGGAATGCTCAACCTGTATTTCAAACAAAAATACTCACTTTGTTTTATATTTTTTATGAATGCTGATCTTCCTTCTATAAGATTCCACGTTCTGCAAAACAGGAAGCTCACTTACGGTGTGATCGCCAACTAACTTTTACTAAGCGTAAAAGAACAAACATAATGACGACTTACTCAAGTGACAATTTTACTAAATATTGGCTATTTAAAAGACCTGCTATCTTTCCTTACAGCAACATCTTGAAATATCATCAGGCAGGATTAAGGCTTGCTCCATTCCCATATCCCTTTAACACGTCATAACCATTGTATTTTCCAAAGGTGTCCCTTCCTAAAATCTTCACTTCACAGCTATGACGACTGGAGCAAAATTACATGCTTGAATACAGAGCTTATCATCTTTATCTTACCATTATGAAAAGGTTCCCTAGCTTTTGACCTTTCCCTTGTTTCACAGTGTTTTTTTTTTTTTTTTGAGATGGAGCCTCGCTGTGTTGAGCAGGCTGGAATGCAGTGGTGCGCTTGGCTCACTGCAACCTCCGCCTCCGCCTCCCGGGTTCAAGCAATTCTCTGCCTCAACCTCCCGAGTAGCTGGGATTACAGGCGCTGCCACCATGCCTGGCTAATTTCTTTATTTTTAGTAGAGACAGGATTTCACCATATTGGCCAGGCTGGTCTTGAACTCCTGACCTCGTGATCCACTTGCCTCAGCCTCCCTAAGCACTGAGATTATAGGCATGAGCCACCATGTTTTCCTACAGCTCCCCACCATTTAAAAACACTGTGAAACAGGCAGGACGTTTCACAGTATTTTTAAATGGTGGAGAGCTGTAGTAAAAGATACACCTTAGAAAAATGCTCTTGAGCATTAATGACTTACCTTAATGTCTTATCTGTACCAACCGACAGGGCCAACTTGCCAGATGGGTGAATAGAAAGGAAGGTCACATGTCCTCTAAAATGAAACCAACAGTTAGTACCCAACTTGACTGGCACGTGGAGAATGCCAAAGGGAAGAGCCCAACTCACTTGTGAGCTTTAATTGACTTCAGGCATTCCCATTTCTTGGCATCCCAGATACAGATGAGTCCATCTTCCGCTCCGCTGATTAAATGCCTGTTGCCATAGAATTTCAGGCAAGTTATTGTGCCTGTGGAAAAACCAAAACAGGCAAAAATAATATTCATTTTAAATGCAAACTCCATTTCTGGTTTGAAGGCAATGTTATGCTAAGTAAAACACTCATTGCCTTTTGTTTTTCCTCTTGAGGCAGGGTTTTACTCTGTTACCCAGGCTGGAGTGCTATGGCACAATCTTAGCCTACTGCAGCCTCTGCTTCCTAGGTTCAAGTGATCTTCCCACCTCAGTCTTCTGAGTAGTAGCTGGGACTACAGGTGCACACCAATACACCTAGCTAACTTTTGTATTTTTTGTAGATACAGAGTTTCACCATGTTGTCCAGGCTGCTCTTGAACTCCTGGACCCAAGTGATCTTCCCACCTCAGCCTCCCAAAGTGCTGGACTTACAGGTGTGAGCCACTGTGCCCGGCCTCAATGTCATAATATTACTAAAATATACCTTAAATTTTTTCGTATATGTACAACTGCTAAAATCTATGCAAACATTTTCAGCAGAGTATCTCCAGTTTAGATATATTTTTGAACAAATCAGTTCACATCCTTGCTTTACCTCTCCAAATCACAAATTTAGGAAATGGCTGGCTAGGATAATTTGAGCAGAAGTAAACAAAACTAACTGGCTAACAAGCTAATCTGAGGAACAAACCAGGTGTGCTGCCACATGATTTCCACTTTCTAAAGAGTGAACTAGCCACCCAATCAGCCACAATCAAGCCATTATCACTCTGACCTGTTTTGATCCATTTCTAAACACTTCTCATTCATTTGTTCATATTTTCCTCTCCCTATTATCCTCTTTCTCACTTTGGAAAGTTTACTTTCCCACATCTGCTAACCTAGAAAAAAGTTTATCTATTACCAACTCTGAGAAAAATAGGATTTATGCAGCCATAAAAAGGAATGTGACCATGTGCTCTGCAGGGATGTGGATGAAGTTTGAAGCCATTATCCTCAGCAAACTAATGCAGGAAGAGAAAACCAAACACTGGCTGGGTGTGGTGGCTCATGCCTGTAATCCCAGCACTTTGGGAGGCCAATACGGGCAGATCACCTGAGGTCAGGGGTTCAAGATCAGCCTCGCCAACATGGCGAAACCCCATCTCTACTGAAAATACAAAGATTAGCTGGACGTGGTGGTGTGTGCTTATAGTCTCAGCTATTCAGGAGGCTGAGGCACAAGAATCACTTGAACCTGGGAAGTGGAGGCTGCAGTGAGCTGAGATCCTGCCACTGCACTCCAGCCTGGGTGACAGAGCAAAACTCCCTCTCAAAAAAGAAAGAAAAGAAAAGAAGAAAAGAAACAAAACAAAGAGAAAAGAAAAAGACCAAATACCACATGTTCTCACTTATAAGTGGGAGCTGAATCATGAGAACACATGGACACATAGGGGAGAACAACACACACTGGGGCCCGGGGGAGGGGAAGGGTAGGAGGAGAGAGAGCATTAGAACAGCTTAAGGATGCCTGGCTGAATGCCTAGGTGATGGGATGATCTGTGCAGCAAACCACTAAGGCACGTTTACTTATGTAATAAACCTGCACATCCTGCATGTGTACCCCTGAACTTAAAATAAAAGTTGAAGAAAAAAAAGAAAAGAATTTTTAAAAACAGACGGAAAAAAAAGGATTTACACAAGGAATGGAGGAAACCAAGAAACCAAGAACCCTATTTCATTCACCCCCCAAGTCTAAACTCCTTCTATGTAATTCCTTTTCTTATTGTAGAACTCTTGTACTAATGGATATGGGTAGATCAAATTTGACTTATTTCTTCCAAACCTGAGAGAGAAGGCTTCTTTGTATGAAGTGGGTGTGGGAAAAAGAGAAGAAAAGAATGTATATTTAAAAGACTCAAAGCACAGCCGACGAAGGGTAAGACAGCTGTTAAAGCAGTTATGGACAGTCTGCCATGGTGTGAATGTGTCCCCCAAAATTCATCTGCTAAAACTTAGTTGCCAATGTGATAGTTTAAGAGGTGGGACCTTTAGGTGAGTATCACTCATAAGCAAGATTATTGACCTTATAAAAGTTTTTTGGCCAGGCGAGGTGGCTCATGCCTGTAATCCCAGCTCTTTGGGAGGCCAAGGTGGGCAGATAACTTGAGGTCAGGAGTTCAAGACCAGCCTGGCCAATATGGTAAAACCCCATCTGTACTAAAAATACAAAAGTTAGTTGGGCATGGTGGTGGGTACCTGTAATCCAAGCTACTAGGGAGGCTGAGGCAGGAAAACCACTTAAACCCAGGAGGTGGAAGTTGCAGAGAGCTGAGATCACTCCACTGCATTTCAGCCTGGGCAACAGAGCAAGAACCCTTATGAAAAAAACAACAACTTTTTTTGTTTGTTTGCTTTTTTTAAACTGGCTCCAACTCTCAAGCTGGACCTTACAGAATTGTACAGGGAGCTGCTTTGCCCTTCTACCATATGAAGACACAGCAACAGACAGCCAATCCTTAGCAGACATGAAAATCTACTGGTGCTTTCATCTTAGACTTCCCAGCCTCTAGCACTGTGAGAAATAATCTCTATTATTGAGAAATTATTCAGTCTAAGGTATTTTGTTATAGCAGTCTGAATAAACTAAGAGAACATCTAATAGAAGGAAGCCATATATGGCTGCATATTAACTGCTGGAAACCAATGCCTGGTGTGGATCCTCTGAAATACAAGAAAGATTGGATAGGAAAAAAGGCACCTATTTTATCTGCCTTTGCAAAAAACCAACTTTCTTAGCTAAGTTACTCCTCGTTCTCTGTCCCCTGGGAAAATGCAATGAAAACAGCATAAAATGTTTGGTAATGAAGAAAAAAATTTACCTGTTCAGTCTTTCTCTCCCTTGATTGTGCCACTATTCTGGGTACCTTAACCACCAGTGTGGAAAACCCAACCACAAGGCAGTAATTACTACTCCTTGACTTCAACTCCAGTGATCTTTGCCTCCTCTGTATTTCAGTCCCCCCCACCCAAAGCCTGGGCATCGTTACCACATAGAGCTGTTCCACGTTAGAAATCTTGACCTCTCAGAACCTATTTGCTGACCACTAGCTCACATCTTCCCATCCCTTTCATGCCTTCCTGTGCTCACACTCCACCTGGACAACATATTTTCTCTATGCTGACAACCTAATCTACTCTTTCAGGCCCTTGACAACACATTTTCTCTATGCTGACAACCTAATCTACTCCTTCACCAAAATTCTTAATTCCCTCGTAACTCAATCCTCCTACTGCACACACCAAGTAACCTTCCTCTCTCTAGGGAAATGTCTGGGGCTTATAACTGAAGAAACTCAGAAAACCTTGCAAACTGATGTTACTCGATCCATAGCTACCAATTCCAATGGGGCAGGCCTTCATCAGTCCTTCTGTTTGGGTTCTCAGTCAGCACCCCTCTCATATCAAACTGGCAGTACTTTCCTCAAGCCCACATCACTCATTCGCTTGCTTGCTCCCTCCCTCCCATTCAGCCTCCACCTGCCTTCTCTCAAGGACTCCAGGATCTGGTCCTATCTACTTCTGTAGCCTCTCATACTCCAATTTAACCTTCTCATAATCCGGAAAGGCTTATAGCTCCCATGCACACCAGCGGTCAAAAGCATGGGCTTTAGACCTAGGTTCAAGTTCTAGTTCCACTGTTTTCAGACCTTGGGCAAGTCAAGTAACATCTTTGAAACCAGGTGTTCTCATCTATGAACTAAAGATAAAACTACTTTCTTGGCACACTGAGGGGTACACAATATGCCGTCAATAAAGTGAGATATTGCTGTGATGCTACTACTTGTGCTCCTCATACTGCCGGCTCTGCCTGGAATGTCATTTCTCCCTCCTTGCAAACTGTACCTGCCTAACAACTGACATAATTTAAGATAATTCAGACGAGAAGAAAAAAAAGATAATTCAGATTCATTTTAAGGAAGGTTTCAGTGAAATCTCACTCTGACTCCCTGAGTACTCCTCCCTTCTGTCTTCCAATACGGACCGTGAGCCAACCCAGAGCAAGAAACCATTTTTTTTTCCACCGAGACGGAGTCTCACTCTGTTGCCCAGGTTGGAGTGCAGTGGCGCAATCTCAGCTTACTGCAACCTCTGCCTCTCGGGTTCAAATGATTCTCCCGCCTCAGCCTCCTGAGTAGCTGGGACCACAGGTAGGTGCCACCACATCTGGCTAATTATTTTGTATTTTAGTAGAGATGGGTCTGGTCTTAAGCTCCTGACCTCAGGTGATCCACCTGCCTCAGCTTCCCAAAGTGCTGGGATTACAGGCGTGAGCCACTGTGCCGAGCTAAGAAACCATTTTAAAAAAAATTCCTCTATCTTCTACCACAGAATCTGCTATAAAATAGATACAACAAATTGCTCAACTGAAGTCAAATTTTAAAGAACACCTCCATGTTCTTATCTTATGGGACACAATTTTCTTACCACTGTGATGCACTAGAGCCCCATGCTCTATCTTCTTTTTCATGTCATAAATGTGAATTGTTTCATCTTTGCTCCCAGTGACCACAAAACGACTATTTACAGCTACTGCTGACAAGGAGGCAGTGTGAGCATGGTGAGTGAAGTCAGCCACAGGAGTCCATTGCTGCTGAAGATGAAAACATATAATTAATGCCACAGTCACAACACAGTTCTACCAACTATCCACTGGTAGTTTTCATGAATCGTGGAACCATTTATCGGTTACTGAAAAGATAAATCGTTCCGCAATTCATGAAAATTACCAATGGAGCCTACAAATGGAAAAATGACATGTAAAACTACAAAATGATGTGCAGTTTAACACAAAGGACTTGAGACTTCATCAGGAAGGTAAAGCAAGGAGGTGGGAAGGCAACACCGGGTATCACCACTCTAGAACACAGTAATGGAGACTGCACAAGAGAAGACTTTTAGATCCTATGCAAATCTTTTTTTTTTTTTTTTTTGAGATGGAGTCTTGCTCTGTCACCCAGGCTGGAGGACAGCGGCGCAATCTCAGCTCACTGCAACATCTGCCTCCCAGGTTCAAGCACTTCTCAGGTCTCAGCTTCCCGAGTAGCTGGGATTACAGTTGCCTGCCGCCACACCAAGCTAATTTTTGTATTTTTAGTAGGCACAGGGTTGTGCCATGTTGGCCAGGCTGGTTTCATACTCCTGGCCTCAAGTGATCCACCCGCCTCAGCCTCCCAAAGTGCTGGGATTACAGGCATGAGCCACGATGCCCGGCTGTGGTGGCTCATGCCTGTAATCCCAGCACTTTGGGAGGCTGATTCTTATAAAGAAAAACCAACAGAGTAAAAGCATGTTTCCATGAGTACCAACATAAGCCCCAGAGAATCACCAATAATGAAATCTCAGCAGCTCTATGCTTACTGCCATGTGACAATAGGATTGGGAGGTATGGATGAATGTGAAGTATGACAGCAAAATACACACACACACACACATACACTCCTTAAACTGAAGGAACTGCATCAAAATGTATTTGGGAAACAAACCGAAAAAGGAAAACACCCATCAAACTTCTTTGAACACGTGTTACTGCAAATCAGGTCCTTCATAATTACAGCAACAGATACTCCTTCCATCAATTAAGACCAAGGGGGTCTCCTTTCAATCAAGCATTCTTGAGGGGCTGCTACGGGCTTAAATCAAATAATAACCTTTTCAAATTCACATAATGTGGGTTTATCTAGGCTATCGCTTAGATTTAGTAGCAGTGTAAGGGAATGGTTAAAAGCTTCAAATGTCAGAGACCCTGGGGGGCTCCTGACATTTTGGGTCAGCTCTAACAATTATTAGCTGTATGGCCTTCGGCAGTCACTTAACCTATTTAGGAGGAACATTTTGGTTCCTCATCTGCAAAAATGAGAACAACTGTATCTGCCTCAGGATTGCTGTTAGGCCTATTGTGTGTCTGGAACACAGTTAAGCAATTTCACTACAAAGAAAACACTCAATAGTATCCATCTTTGACTATTCAAAAGACATCACTTTTCAACCAAAGACCAAAAGCAAATAACTGGAGTGGGAAACAAAATAAACAAAAGCAACAGGTCGAGTGACATACTCCCAAATTTTCTGGATAATTCAAGATTGACAGCTTGACTTCATAAAGAAGTACTATACTCAATAAAACAGGTTTCTAGAAAATACTTAGAATTGCTTCAAGAATAAAACTGAGCTAGATGTTAGGAGGTAGGATTTTTAGTCGTGAATACAGTCCCATCTACCTATTTGACTACTGGCAATTTACTAAAACTTTCTATTCACGCATCTAGTAATTCTGCTGTAATTTCTCTCCATCTATGTGTCTCCTCAGTCCTCCAATCCTTATGGAGGGAACGTCTCTAAGGCAAGATTCATATCTCCAGCATCTTTGCAACTCCACTGCCCAGCTCGCAAATAAGTTCCCAACAAATAACGAACTGGTATCGCTTTATCTGTAAGTGATTTCTCCTAATCTATCTCTAATAATTTGTAAAATTCTAGGACAGAAATTCAGAGAAAAAGCGAGATCTTTTTTCATTAAATTTTGAATACCGTCAACTTATGGGATCTATCTACCCTTAAATCCACCATCAACGACTCATTTGTCCGTATGCAGAAATGCCGTTTCCTCTGTGTCCCGTGGCCCTTTTGTCTACTACAACAGGCAGATATTGTCTCATTTTGATAAAATGTCCATTCTGTGTTTTAAAAGGTTAACTTTTCCCTTAAGTCTCTTAGGGTTGATTCATCAGTTCATCCAGAGATCTGACAGTGAACAGCAGACGCTCCAATGTTTACCTCTGCTGTGTAGGAACCAAACCCGACCTTCCTGGCCCCGCCTCCGGCTGTCTCCCGGTACGCGGTATCTCACCTCGTGGTCGCCGCACGCCTCGGGCTTCGGGTGTACAGTGAACCCAAAGAGGACCTGCTCGTAGCAACCCGCGACCAGCTCCATTCAGCAGAGCACGCGCCTCTTCCGCCAGCCCGGCTCAACCTGGAGGTGACGGAACCGGATGTCAAAAAAAAAAGGCCTGGGTCCTTTCTGCGTCGGCGCTCGAATTATACGTCATGGGTTCAGGGCTGCCTTTAAGTCGACTGTAAACGTGGAAACACTTTCAGCGCTGGAAGGTCACATGGATTTCCCAAGAGAATAAGAAGTAAGGATGCCACATGAGGACGTTCTCGCTGCAAGAAGAAAAAAATTGGGGGCAAGCAGGCATATCTTAGGAAGGTGCGAGCTAGGTCCTTCTGAGGGGAGCGGGCGGGACATCCTCTGCTAAGACCTTCATTTCCGTGATATCCAGGAGGAGGCGGGTCAACTTCCGGCCCGGTGGGGCGGGGCTGTGGCTGCGGTTCCTGGCGGTGAGGTGCGGCTCTTGGCGTGCGATTTGGTGTGAGCAGTGTACTGCGAGGGTAGAAGTTAGGGTTCCTTTTTGTCCAGGAAGCAGTGGAACGAGCCTTTCGTAACAGGGCAAGGAGGGGTGGGACTTAGGGTTCGCGGTGACCTGTTCCAGCGGCTCAGCGCCCGCGCTGCCTCAAAGGACCCGGTGTGCGAGACCTGTCCGCGTTCCCGCCTGCCCCTCCCTGCACGCTTTCTCTGCCTGCTTGCTTCACTTGTCTAACTCTGGAGTCATATTGGCCAAGGTTGCGGCACCTCTTGGGGAGGAAGGAGTGACCCTGAGCAACATAGGTGGAGTCCGTCTCTACAAAAATACTTAAAAATTAGCCGGGCCTGGCGGCGCGCGCCTATAACCCCAGCTACTCTCAAGACGGTGGTAGGAGGATCGCTTGAGCCCTAGAGGTCGAGGCTGCCGTGAGCCGAGATCGCTCCATTGCACTCCAGCCTGGGTGACGAGCCAGACACCGTCTCAAAGAAGAAAACAAGTTTAATAAGGTTTAGAGATTGAGGGATGCGTTAGACATTACATCTTTCCCACAAACTCCCAATAGAGTAAATCTTGGTTCGTACAGTTCTCATAAACACGGTAGTAGGTCAGTTGATAAACAAGATTCATAGTCCGTCCTGGTCAAATCTTCAGCCTCCTTTTTAAGTGCGTTACAATGCTTCAGTGCTTCGACCCTTTTATTTCCAAGAACTTTTCTTCTCTGGTGTCAGTATGTGTTAATTAATAGAGGCCGATTTGGGTCTTGCGGAAATGATTTCACTTCGGTTGCTTTGGTTCTCATTGCAGCGCAGGATAAAGGCCTTGTCATCTGCCAGCTTTGTCAACTCCAAATATAAGCATTTCTCAGACACTGAAATGCTGTTGACAAACTAGTCTTCAGTCTAGTGGAAATCCTTGTATTCGTTCACTCTTCTAAAATCATTCTTGGTTAGGTGCGGCAGATCACGCCTGTAATCCCCGCACTTTGGAGGCCGAGGCGGGCGGATCACTTGAGGTCAGGAATTCGAGACCAGCCTGGGCAACGTGGTGAAACCCCGCTTCTACTACAAATACAAAAAGTAGCCGGGCGTGGTGGCGGGCGTCTGAAATCCTAGCTACTCGGGAGGTTGAAGCAGGAGAATGACTTGAACCTGGGCGGTTGAGGTTGCAGTGAGCCGAGACCAAACCACGGCACTCCAGCGTGGGCGACAGAGCGAGACTCTATCTCAAAAAAAAAAAAAAAAAAAAAAGTCATTCGTTCACTTTGTGCTAGTTATCTTCATTGTGTTACGAAAAATCAAATTATTTTACGATTTAGATTGCTTTTTTTGTAATGCGTAACTGTTTACACCAGAGAACCACTAAGAGGAGTGTGAAGTGAGTGTCCTCTGGACAGGAAGACAAAAAATGAGTAGGCAGGACATTTATTTGAAGTTTCACATTTTATCTTTAAAAACGTGTCTTTACGCATTTTACTCCACAACATATCTGTTCATTTTAATGCAAAAGCATTATACTCTCATCCAAAATTAAGAAAAAAAAAAAAACCGCCACAGCTTTCACAGTCATGCTTTGTATATTCTGTTACTTTTGGAATGTCCCTGATACCCTGAATCTTTACCCCAGGGACATCTCAACTGCTGTTTGAGAAGAATTAATACTTGTTTAATACGTTTTTAAAAATTTTAACCATAAAAAGGTGATTACTATATTCAGAATCTGTTACACTTTTACTTGCTTAAGTAACTTTTGTTCCAACCAGGAAATTTAGAATATAGTTGGTTCTAGAATGGAAACCATGGTGTAAGCACCATGAACATAATTAAAAGTGGTTTTTCTAAACAAAACATCAAAAAACAAAAAAAATCCCCAAAATTTAGAAATTAGTGGAACCAATTATAGAGCTCAGAGGACTTAGACAACCCCTAGTCCAGCTGTTACTCATCTGGGGGTTCATGAATGAGTTTCAGGGGTTTTCAGTCCCAAGAAATTACATGCAAATAGGTGGATGTACATTTTTGGAGAACATTGAGATTTAAGTACAGTTTCAAAAAGATTAGTGAAGGGTAACTCGTTAAGGGTAAAATGCAGTGTTTCAGTCTTAGGTTGTGAGATACGTCCAGAAAAGTGACTTATTCAAGAACACACAGCTAAATAACAGTAGAGCCAGTAATGCTGTTTTTTATGGGTCCTCAGCCTTTAACGTTTTCTTTAACAGAGAGGAAAGCAGCAACATTTCATTTTATGCATGGCTGTGGCAGTAGTTTCTGTCAGGTCTCCATATGCAAGCCTGGAGTCTGAAAGTCTAAAGTCCTGCTTGCCTGGGCTAATGTCTCCTGCCCCTTGCCTGCTTTCCCCTTTGTCTCTAATCGCCCATCGGAGCTTTCCTGACAAGCCCCTCACCCAACCCTGCCATCTTAACTGTTCTTATGATAATGTAAATACCTCTCACCTAACCCTGCCATCGTAACTGAACTTATGGTCATGTATGTTCCTTGCCCCTAATGCTCACCACTGTAACTGAACTTAGTCTGCAACACCCCCACCCCCCCAAAAAAACTACCCAAACCTATAAAACCAACTCATATCCCACTAACCTTTGCTAATGCCCTTTTCGGCCTTAGCCCACCTGCACCCAGGTGAATAAACAGCCATGTTGCTCACACAAAGCCTGTTTGGAAGGTCTCTTCATTTCAAAGTGCGCGTTTTTCAACAGTTTCAGATCTTAAGATTGTGGATTTTCATTGTCTGGAGAAAGACAGTAGAGAGTTTTATACCTGTTTAACTGGATTTGAACTGAGCATAACTTCCCGTAAAGCCTTCTCTTTCCAAACACAGGATGTAAAAAGCCATTTAATCTCATTCTTGTGAAATCTGCAGCTGCCGAGAAACAACCAATGTTGAAAGTTCATTAATCAATACTAAAGCACAAGAGGATTATCTTGTTTTGTGGCTTTGCTTTTCAATTATTGATTGAAAAGTTTTCTGCACTTGAGCTACGCTCTGATTTATTCATTCAACAAATATTTGTTGAGTGCCTAGCTTTGGTTTGCTAGAGTAAAAGCCAGTTTTTTTTTTCCTTGGGTGGTGAGGGTGGTAAAGTGGATATCCTGGGGTAAAAGGATATAGTAGAGAAAAATCAGCCCTGTTAGAAATAATCATGAGAGTCTCATATTCCTGCTGAATTCTGCTTTCTCAATGCGACAAGTAGCAACTCTGTTAAACTCAAGGCCTATGGAGGTTGCATGTGAATGTGTATTCACAGAGGTTTTGGTCTGGTTTGTATTTCCCAGCACAAAGGGAAGTGGAGATAATGCTATACTTGCTCTGAACCTGCCCAGTATTGTGCCCCAATAGAAATTTGCTTCACCTGCTTCATGGGAGTAATCTAGTTGAAACAGAAGGTTTGCATTTGGGGCTTTTAGAGAGCAAAACAGTGCTTGTGAGCCCTTCCTGGTCACTGTCCTCTCCAAGGCCCTTAAGTGCCCATCTTTTCCCTGGAATCTTGCTGACAACCTTCTGTTCCACTGAAGCAGGAGCAGCCTCTGGGACACTGAACCAGAAAAGGAAGCAGTTTTATTATTATGGCCCAGGAGCAAGGCGGTATGTTTTGTCCAAACGGCCAAGCTCCCCTAACAAAGAGAATCTCTGCCTTTATATAGGCTTATGCTCTAGATATTACACATGAAAGGGTCTTGGTTTACAGCCTTAGAAATTACAAGTGAAAGGGTCTTGGGTTTACAGCTTTAGGAATCACATGTGAAAGGTTTCTGGTCTCCGGATGGAGGAGTGGGGTGGGAGTTTGATCTTAAGTAAAAGCAGTGTCTTCTGGAGAGATTCCCCCATACCATGCCTGCTGTCTCATAGGAAGGTGATTTAGGAGGCGCCAATTGGCCAGCCTTTTCTTCTATTGAAATGCAGTGTGGAGGTCAAGGGGGAGGTGATCCTAGATGCCTGGTGCTCCTTCCTCAGCACAGCTGCTGCCATCTTCCTAGGTGGTTTCAGCATGATTACACTGACCTCTCTCGTCCTCAGTCTCCTTACCACCTCCTCAATGTTCAACTTCTACATTCCTTTCCAACTGCATCCTCAACACTCACCTGGTCATAGCCATAATTGTGATTTTCTTTGTGTGAAAGTCAGTCCTAAAATGAGAGAAGTAAAAAAAAGTTGTTACAGAAAAAGAATTTTTAATTGACATTTTTATTGGTTGTCTAAGCTATAGTACTTAGGAATTTTAACCTGACATAACAATAGTGGTTTAAACAAGACATTTATTAAGTAAAATAAACCAGTGGTAGGCCAGTCTAGTGCTAGTGGAAAGAGTCCTTAGTCTTCAGTGACCCAGACTCATTCTGTCTTGGATCCCAGTATTATTCTGCATGACTTCTTCCTTGATGTCACCTCATAGCCAAGATAGCTGCAGAGTTATTCTGACTCCAGCTGTCATATTTGTAATCCCAGCACCAGATCTGCGGAGAGAGTAGAGGATAAAAAGGCCCCCTTCCAGCTAAGCAAATACCCTTTTCCCACACAGCTTTCCCCAATCCCCTTCTAATGCTTCTATTTAGATCTTCTTAGCAGATTGGGCACCTGGCCACATCTTGCTTCAAGGGAGAAGCTAGGAAATGTAGCCTTTTAGCTTGAGCCTGTTGCTGGCCCAAGTGAAATCAAAATTGTTATAATGGAAGAAAATAAATCAATATTAAGTGACACCTAACAATGTCTGCCACAGCTGCTAATCAATAAAATCTCCCTTGAAGACATGGGGATATTCACTCTGGATAAACTCCACTATCACCAATGCCAGTTGCCTTGCCTTGTGTATACCATCAGCCCTTAGCATCTGTGAGTTCTACATCCCTGCATTCAACCAATGATGGATTGAAAATATTTGGGAGGCTGGGCACGGTGGCTCACATCTGTAATCCCAGCACTTTGGGAGGCCAAGGCGACCATGTCACCTCAGGTCAGAAGTTTGAGACCAGCCTGGCCAACATGGTGAAACCCCGTCTTAACTAAAAAGCCAGGGGAGGCAGTTGCCTATAATCCCAGCTACTAGGGAGGCTGAGTCAGGAGGATCATTTGTACCTAGAGGGCAGAGGTTGCAGTGGGATGAGATCATGTCACTGCACTGCAGCCTGGGCAACATGGTGAAATCCCGTGTCTACTAAAAATACAAAAATCAGCCAGGTGTGGTGGTGGGTGACTGTAATTCCAGCTACTGGGAAGGCTGAGGCAGGATGATCACTTGAACCTGGGAGGTGGAAGTTGCAGTGAGCCAAGATCACACCACTGTGCTCCAGCCTGGGTGACAGAGGGAGGCTCCGTCTTAAAAACTACGAAGTTTCAAAAAGTAAAACTTCAATTTGCCGCATGCCAGATACTACTGTTGAACCCACATGAAGTAATGTATAGCCATTGTATTAAGTATTATAAGTAATCTATTTGCAAACACTCTATTAAAAAAAATTTAAAAAAATCTAGACAGAATTTAAGCTTTATGGGAGGATGTGTGTAGGTTCTTTGCAAATACTGCACCATTTTATACTTTGGCATCGAAGGATTTTGGTTTCTGAGGGAGATCCTGTAAACAATCTCCCATGGATACTAAGGGATGACTGTAGTAATAGCTCAGTAAATAACTGGTGAATGATTGAATGATCTGAATGTTTTGAATTCATCATGTCTGCTATTTTTCACATTACAGGTAAATAGAAAATACATTAAGCACTTAGTTATTAGCCAGCTGCAGGGAAATGGCCACACCCTAAGTGCCCCATATGGACTCAAAAGTTATCCTGAATTTTGACACTGTGTAACCTTGCTACTTAAAGTGGCAGGAGCTGGCTATAAAGGCAGAATTTGAGGCTCCACTCCAGATCTGTCGAGTTAAAAATCTACTTTTTTTTTTTTTTGAGATGGAGTCTCACCCTGTTGCCAGGCTGGAGTGCAGTGGCGTGATCTCGGCTGACTGCAACCTCCGCGTCCTGGGTTCAAGCTATTCTCCTGCCTCAGCCTCCTGAGTAGTTGAGACTACAAGTGTGTGCCACCACACCTGGCTAATTTTTTTTTTCTTTTTTTTTTTGGTAGAGATAGGGTTTCACCATGTTAGCCAGGATAGTCTCGATCTCCTCACTTCATGATCTGTCCACCTCAGCCTCCCAAAGTGTTGGGATTACAGGTGTAAGCCACTGTGCCAGCCTAGAGAACCTACATTTTAAACAAGTCTAGGTCATTTGTATGCACATTAAAGTTTGGGAAGCTTTATCATGCTTTTTTAAAAAAATACTGAACCAGAGAAATATTTCTTTAAAATTGTATTCTGTACTCTCATTAACGTAGGGTGTAAGAGAGAGAAACGGAAGAGAGACAGGAGGGAAGGGAGCAAAGGAAGCTTTTCTTCCCTGCCTCTTAATTTAGCAGCTAATTTGGATGATGATTTCAACCTGCATGGGATTTAAAAAAAAAAAAGCACTAGCTAGTTCCAATAGTTATTCTCAGCAGATGACTGAGGAGAGAAATGTATTTGTCTTAAGGTTTTTTTATTAAAGATTCCTCTCTTACTTGTTATGGTAAGGGGTGCAGTGGAAACTGTCCTTTATTGTCGACCGACACATCTTCCCCTTCTGTTTCTCCTTGGGGTTTTGCTGGCTCTCCCAGGCCTGACAGTTGGGAGAGAGGGCCAGTAGGTGGAAGCCAGAGGAACAGGTGGCAGAATTGCCCCCAGGTGCCTCAGTGCACCCCTCCCCCACCCACACCTTTGCCCTGTTGTCAGGAAAGTCAAGCAATTAATTGCCTAGCAGGAATTGCCACTAAATGTAATCATCTCAGGGGTAGTTGCGAGACTTATTTGTCAGGGTTGAGAGGTTTTAGCCCACAGGCTGGAATTTTTGACGCAAGAATAAAAACTGGATTCTGCACTCTTTTTGTAAAGTTTCTGGATAAATGGCGGGACAAGAACGTTTTGCAGGTTTTGGCATAGCTCAACAAAATAACTATTACTGCTACTGGCAAAGGTGAGCAGTTTTCTCCCTTGAATGAAAAAGAAAGCTGTTACTGTTCTATTTGCTACATAATTGTTGGTAACTTACAAACAATGGCTTTGAACATAGGTGTTCAACTTACTGCAGATTTCCTGGAAAGAAGTCTAGGGGTTTGTGGATGATTCTGAGTTGGTTGGTGACGGATGTCATTGCTGTGGTCTCCCCTCTGCTATTAGAGTGAAGCAGGAGTTCCAGCCCATCCAGGGTTACCACTGTGGCAACTGGTATGTGCAACAGCCCAGCTCTTACCTTCTTCCTGGCTACAGCTACGGCTGTGCAGTGGATGGAAATGGACAAGACTGTTTTTCTGCGCGTGAGACCCCTCAACACACAGCTGGAACTTTGGTTATGCCTGAGGTATCCCTTGCTGGAATGAATCTTGTGTCATTCATGGGCCTGATAATAGTAAACATCACTTTCCTATCTTCACACATTATTATCCTGTCATTCAAAATTCCCACAGCCATGGCTTTTGCTACCTGTTTTAAAACTAGAGAGTAAAGCTAATAGCCTAAGAAAAACGTTTGTAGAGCTTTATTGAGGTGTATACTTGATACACAGAAAGTCCCCTGTACATGTTTTAATTTTTATGATTTGCTGAGTTTGGACATGTATAACCCGTAAGTTTTCACTTGCAGATAATTTCTCATTCTCTTCCAGAAACAAAAGGCTGAAGAAGTCTTTGTCTAAATTTTTGCTACTAAATTTTAAATTATCATAATTCAATAAATTTTACTCTTTAACACTTAATGTAGGACAAAAGATAGTTCGGGGTTTGTTTTATAGCAGTTGGATATAAACACGCTTTAAAAAGATGTTGTAATACTTTGAATTACTAAAGTGACATATTTCTCAAATCACACGAAGATGTATTGAAGTAAGGGAAAAGCTCCCCCCACACCCCTCTTCCTTCCCTACTCCCTTCCCACTTAGAAGAAAGTACTGTTGGAGTGGATGTCTTCTAGATCTTTCCCCTCTACTCTTGCTAAATCAGCGTGGTTTGTCTTTCTGTTTTGGTGGTTAGGGGATGATTTAGGCAAGAGTGAACTATGTAGTACATACTGTTTTGCTCTTTGCTTGCTTCTGCATAAGGAGACCTTTCTTTAAAAATTGCCCATTTACGGTCTGGGCAAGATGGCTCACACGTGTAGTCCCAGCTACTTGGGAGACTGAGGCGGGATGATCATTTGAGCCCGGGAGTTTGAGGCTGCAGTGAGCCATGATTGTGCCATTGTACTCCAGCCTGAGCAACAGAGTGAGCTCATTTAGATACATTGTGATTTTTAGCTCATCCCTTATCTGACATTTTAAATATTTTCCAGACTTTAACAAACTTACTTATCTTCAAGCATTTGTCTGAGTGTTGATTTTTTTTCCAAGAATTTATTTCTGGATGTGGAAGGGCTGGACTAAAGGATATAACATAAAAAATTTTAAATAGCAAATGACTTAAAGTCTGCAAGAATTTGTACTTTTCATTATTATGGTGGGTGTTCTTGCTACTCTACATTCCTCTCTGTATGATTGGGCAGTCTGATAGGCCAGGGAGGCATTTGTCCATTGTTGAGGGCAAATATCTCTTGAAGTGTTTATTGGTATCTGTGCTCTGTGACTTTGATACCATCTTTCTAGTTTTTCTGTTGAGTTGTGTCCCTCTTGCTTGACTGCATAAGATAGTCACCGGTTAGAGAAATTAACACTTCGCTCTAAATGTTATGGACTTCCCCCACCCTAGCTTTTCTCCTAATATGCATAGTGACACCGTTTGTGTGATGATCTTTGCCTTAAAACCAAAGTTGAATTTCACATCTAGACCCTTGGCTTTTAAAACTTACATTTGCTTTATATGATGATGTTTTACCACCCAAACTTTCAGTTTTTCTCAAGTCTGTTTTAGGTGTGCCTCTTGTATAAACTATGTTAGATTTTTTGTCATTTTTTTCCCCCTTTTGGCCCAATTTGGGTTTTTCCCTTTTAACAGATGTTTGATATTGCAGCACTTAAAAAAAATTCACCACATTGCCTGAGGTTTTGTCACCTTTTTTTTTTTTCTTTCACCTCTTCCCTTTTTGCTCTTTTTTGTAGATGGTCTGTTTTTGCTTGTTACCCTTATTTCTTTAAATGGAGAAGTATAAGAATGAGTATATTATCAACTTCAGAAGTGAAAGTATTTGTTGATTTTTCATCACTCATGAGAAAATTAAGAAATGAACATCCTTTTTTTTCTCACCTGGCTACCCGTTCTCTCCATTCCTCTGTCCATTTTTGTTGGCACGTCCTGGGATTTCTCTCTCACCCTCTAGCCAAATTATTACTATAACATGCATTTTTTCATACAAGAATTATATAAATATATCTTGTGGTTGTGGTGACCCCACTGTGCCTTCCGCCTGCCATCCTGCTGGGTGTTCCCTGTTGGGAAGCTGCTAAGCAAAACTAAAGACAGGAAGGCTCTGTGGTAGCACTCTTTCACTCACCCGTCCCCATTTTGGTCATCTCTAATAAAGCACCTCCTTGCTGAGATGTCCTAGCTTTATTCCCTGCCTCCCTCAATGTGCTGTGCCTCTGTCCATAACTTTTATCTCCCCAAGTTAATGGGTTACCCCTCTGCAGCCCTCTCCTTTACATTTTGGCATTGTGGAGGTGGGTGTCTCCAACATAATTCTCAGGTCTTTGTGGCCCATCAGCACACTTTCTCAGACTATCTCTAGCTGAGGAAAGACTTTTATAAACGTGCTTTTCTTTAAAGGCAGTCAGCTGCATTCACAGCGCCGGTGGCCCTCAGACCAGAAAGAATGCTCTGTCTCCAAGTAGTTGCTGCTTCCCTAACCCTGGTTATTTAGCATCCACATTTGCCAGAATGCACATTGAAAGGAGGAAATGTGAGGTTACTTAATCTTGTATTATGGGAAAGGACTTGTGGAAGCATGGATTCTGGGTGTCTTAGCCATTTCTTTCTTTCCCTTTTGTAGAATTAGTTCTTAGAGATGATGTCTTGCTCTTTTGCCCAGGCTGGAATGCAGTGGTACTATCATAACTCACTGCAGTCTTACCTCCTGGGTTTCCTGCCCCAGCCTTCCAAGTAGCTGAGACTATCAGCTGCATGCCACCGTGGCTGGTGTCTTAGCCATATCTAAATACAAAAAAGACACAGACTGTCTTTTGAAATTTATGGTAACCTATTTTCCAAACCTGCACATATTTCAGAGTGAAGGGGAGACATACTTTCAGATAGACTGAAGAGAAAAGGTAGTGGATCTTTGACTCTCAGTATCTTAAGGGAAGCTTAATTAAGTGCCAGGAGCTAGGTCAGCCCTTCCTTGATAGAGTGATTCCTTGGAATAGCTGGCCATACTTAAAAAGACAGGTTCCCAGCAAGTCTCTATAGCGGAATCATAAAAATGTATGCTGCCCCAGTAGATCCAACAGAGTCTAGGTTAACCAACCAAGATTTACTTTGGAAGTGCCTCTGCTGTTCACTTCCCTCATTATGTAAGAATATGATTGGTTTGCTTTGCGTAGCCTCTGCATTTTCTTGAGCACCTAATATCCTGGTTCTTAGCTAAGCCATGGGTTTTGGGGATATGACTAGAAGGCCATGAGGAAAACGTGCTCATGGAGACTTTACAGATTGTATTCTGGAAGAAGGAGCAGAACTCCAGATAGAGTCAGGCATGTGGTACAGGAAATAAGGAGCCTGGATACCAGAGTCCCTGGTGTCTGGTTCCTAGCTCAGGCTCTAGGATGCTAGTTAGGTCCCAGAAAATCCGAAGGCCAAGAGGCTCTTGTTAGGCTTGCTCCTCTTTTGTGACAATTCTTCTGTGACTCAGTTTATCTCTTTCATAATTGTATTATGTCACCTAAAGATTCCATAAAATTCAAAATTTGATCTTAAGGGATTAATTTTCAATATTATTTTTATTTTAGGTAGCATTTTTAGGAGCTAGAGTTTTTCCCAATAAAGTATGTATTTATATTAAACCTTTAAGTAAAATTATTTTCTCATGAGATACTTTTTTGTTTCAGGAAACCACAGCTCTAGCTGAAAACCAAGCTGAAGACCCACTAGAAGGTAACATAAACCTTGTGCTCAAGTGGTTGGAAACAAAACCCCATTTCCTGGTTTCTCATTCACTCTGCTTGTTAGAAACTGGGAGGTTCTACTGGAAAATTCCAGCGTAGGTTGCCTAAGCCATATTCTTCAGTAATTTCTCCTGTTTTTGGAAACTGGTTCTATGGGAACAACTTTAGCTGAACTACCTCTTTCGGCCCTTCTGAAGGACGGAGAAAGGGGGACATTCCCAAACAGTAAGAAGACAATGCATCGCTTTTAAGCGCCATTTCCTCCATAAGTTTAGACTTTGAAGTAAATTATACTTTAATTCTAATTTTCAAGGGGGAAGAGCACCGAGGCGATTGCTGTGGCCTCAGGGTTATTGGTTCCTGGGGTACCTGTCAGGACAGCGCTGTAGTATCAGGCTGATGGTGCTTCCTGTAGTTCTCAATTTGTTCTGAAAGAACAAAGTTTGTCTGCCTGGAGACTAACACTCTGAATGTCTTATTTGAGGAAGGGAAAAAAATGTTTTGCTTCTTTTATTTTAAGTAATAAGAAAGAAAAATAGAGGAGAAATTCAGAGAACACTATTGTCTTTTTCTTATTACATGTCTGTCTTATCACATGTTCATCTCGTCTCTCTTGCTCAAACCCCTGCCCCTACCAGACAAACCCACCCACTGTCTTTGTGACTTTATCAAAGAAGGGAGCATGTTGTTATTAGTCTTTGTAGCCCCATGACTAATTCAGAGTTCACATGTTGGTAGGTGCTCAGTGTTTAAATTAAATCAAATTGATGTTGAAATCTTTAGATACTGTTGAGCAGTTCTAGTTTTTAGTACTTTGATTTGAGTATGACTAAAGGGTGCTTATTTCAGCTTTCTGGGATTTCTTTCAGGTTAAGTGTGAATCTCTCTTCCTGCCTTTATCAGTTATGCAATATATTAAAATTGATGCAGCATTTCTTGCTCCTTAGTTCAGGTAAATCTCTGGGTTCTCGTCTCATGACCGGGAAAAATTAGCCATGTGCATACACTGAAGGGTGAGGAGGAGGGAATTTATTAAGTGAAAGGAAAGCTCTCAACAAAAAGAGGGATCCTGAATGCAGGTTTCTACCTCACAAATTGAATACCAGGCCACTACACATGAGTTGAAAAGGCCAGGCTCGTCCCCTGCATAAGGCGTGAATTCCTGGTGACTCCACCTCATTCTTCCAGTGTGCACGAGGGCCCTTGGTCTGAGCCACTCCACACTGATTTATTTCCCTTACTGTGCATGTGTTAAGGGATGGAATTTTTCACCATGGGCAAGTTTAGGCAAGCCCCCTGTGCACAATGACTTGGGCAGTTTGGAGGTTCTCCAGGGACCCTTCCCTATTTGCCTAGGCATTTAGCTGTCTCCTGCCTCTATCAGAATAATGGAGGTAAAAGTTTGCTTTTTGGATACAGACTGCCAGGGGGTTCAGATCCCACCTACTAGCTCTGTAGTTCCAGACAAATTAATCTCTAGTGTGTCTGCTTCACTTTCTGTAAAGTGGGGACATTGATACCTATCTCATAGGAAGTGTGGGCATGCTAGGTCTAAAGTACTTTTAGGTGGTTTAACAGCTTCTGTCATGTGATAACCACTCAAGTGTTGCCTGGTCATAAATCTAGCACAGTACTGGTCAGTATAAATGTAATGCAATTGCACCTCAAGGAACTAAAAGAACAAGAACAAAGTAAACCCAAAGTTAGTAAAAGAAAAGAAATAATAAAGATTATAGCAAAAATAAATAGAAGCTGGAAAAAATAATACAAAAGATCAACAAAATGAAGGATTGATTTCTTTAAAAGATAGTCAACAAACCTTTAGATTAAGGAAAAAAAACTCAGATGAAAAAGGACGCATTACAACTGATACCACAGAAATATAAAGGAACATAAAAGACAATTACGAACAATTAAACATCTGTAAATTGGATAACATAGAAGAAATGGGTAAATTCCTGGACACATACAATCTACTACCTACCAAGATTAAATTATGAAGAAATAGAAAATCTGAACAGACCAATAATAAGTAAGGAATCGAACCAGTAATAAAAAGTCTCCCATCAGGCCAGACGTGGTGGATAATGCCTATAATCCCAGCACTTTGGGAGGCTGAGGTGCGAGGATCATTTGAGCCCAGAGGCTTGAGACCAGCCTTGGCAATATAGCAAGACCTTGCCTCTACAAAAAATTTAAAAATTAGCTGAATGTGGTAGCATGTGCCTATAGTCTCATATATTTGAGAGCCTGAGGTAGGAGGATTGCTTGCACCCAGGAGGTCGAGGCTTAAGTGAGCTGTGAATGTGCCACTGCATGCCAGTGAGAGTGACAGAGTAAGACCCTGTGCCCCCCCACCCCCCCCCAAAAAAAAATCTATCATCAAAGAAAAGCTGAGGTCCTGATGGCTTCACTGTTTAATTCTACCAAACATTTTTCATTTTATTTTATTTTTTATAGAGGTGGAGTCTTGCTTTGTTGCTCAGGTTGGTCTCAAACTCTGGGACTCAAGCAGTCCTCCCAGCTCTGCCTCCCCAAGAGCTGGAGTTACAGGCATGAGTCACCATGCCCAGCCCCTAAACATTTAAAGAAGATCTAATGCCACTTCTTAAACTACTTCAAAATATTGAAGAGGAAATACTTTGAAACGCATTCTGTGAAGCCAGCATTACTCTGATATCACAACCAGAAAGGACTCAACAACAAGAAAAAACTATAGCCAATATTCCTGATGAACATAGATGCAAAGATCCCCAACAAAATACTAGCAAACTGAATTCAACAGCACAATAAGAAGATCATCTGTCATGATCAAGTGGTATTCATCCCAGGGATGCAAGGATGGTTTAATATACACATATTAATAAAAATACATCCCATTATCCCATCAACAGAATGAAAGACAAAAAACATATTTTCTTTTTCTTTTTTTTTGGTAAACAGTGTCTTATTCTGACACCCAGGTTGGAGTGCAGTGGTTTGATCTGGGGTCACTGCAACCTCTGCCTTGAAGGCTCAAGCAGTCGTCCCATCTCAGCCTCCCAAGTAGCTGGGACCACAGGCACGTGCCACTATGTCCAGCTAATTTTTTGTATTTTTGGTAGAGATGGGGTTTCGTCATGTTGCGCAAGCTGGTCTTAAACTCCTGAGCTCAGGCAATCTGCTTCTGTCGGCCTCCCAGAGTTGTGGGATTACAGGTATGAGTGACTGCACCTGGCGATCGTTTCAGAAGATGCAGAAAAAGCATTTGACAAAATTCAGTATCTCTTCATGATAAAAACTTTCAACAAATTAGGTGTGTACCTCAACACAATAGAGACCGTATAACAAACTCACAGCTAACTTTCACTGAACTGGGAAAATGGAAAGTTTTTCCTCTAAGATCTGAAACAGGATAAGGATGCCCACTTTCACTACTTCTATTGAGTCTAATACTGGAAGTCTAGCCAGAGCAATTAGGTGACAGGGAGAAATAAAAGGTTCCCAGGTTGGAAAAGAATAAGTAAAATTGTCCCTGATTGAAGATGGCATCATGTGATATACAAGCATACCTCATTTTATTGCACTTCATTTTATTATGCTCTGCAGATAGTGTGTTTCTTTTTGGTTTTTGTTTGTTTTTTTGCAAGTTAAAAGTTTGTGGCAGCCCTGCATTGAGCAAATTTATCTGTGCCATTTTCCCAACAGTATGTGCTCATTTTGTTAACACTGTTTGGCATAAGCTTTTTCTTTTTTCTTTTTTTTTTTAGGGGGGAGACAGCCTTGCTTTGTTACCCAGGCTGGAGTGCAGTGGTATGATCTTGGCTCACTGCAACCTTTATCTCCCAGGTTCAAGCTATTCTTCTGCCTCAGCCTTCTGAATAGCTGGGATTAGAGGCACGCACCACCATGCCTGGGTAATTTTTGTATTTTTAGTAGAGGTGGGGTTTCACCATGTTGACCAGGCTGGTCTTGAACTCCTGACCTCAGGTGATCCACCTGCTTTGGCCTCCCAAAGTGCTGGGATTACAGGCACAAGCCACTTTGCCCAGCCAGATTCAATGCACTCTATCAAAATACCACTGGCATTCTTCATACAAATAGCAAAAAATGACCAGGTGCGTGGTGGCTCATGCCTGTAATCCTGGCACTTTGGGAGGCCGAGGTGGGTGGATCACTTGAGGTCAGGAGCTCAAGACCAGCCTGGCTAACATGGTGAAACCCCGTCTCTACTAAAAATACAAAAATTAGCAAGGCATGGTGGCGTGCGTGCTTGTAGTCCCAGCTACTCGGGAGGCTAAGGTGGGAGAATCGCTTGAACCTAGGAGGTGGAGGTTGCAGTGAGCCGAGATTGTGCCACTGCACTCCAGCCTAGGCAACAGAGCGAGACTCCAATCCCCCACCTCCCCCGCCGGCAAAAAAAAAAGAAAGCTATATACTCACAGCATGGTGACTGTAATTAATGAAGAAATATTATATTGAAAAATACAGGCTAGTTCAAAGGTAGTGAGTTACTGCAACTGGTTGTTGAGTCAGTTGTGGATTGAACTTTTTGTTCTACTCTTTCCCTGCTTCTTACTGCTGCATTTGACTAGTCTTAAGAAGGAAAAAGGAAAAATAAAGAAAAATACATAGAGGATATTCAGTGTTTCCACCACAAAAATGAAAAATGATAACTGTGAGGTAGTACATTTGATGATTCCACAATGAACGTATACTTGAAATGTTGTTGTACATCATAAATACATACAGTTTTGTCTGTCCATTCGAAACATTTAGAAATTAAAGAATAGGTAATGTGAAACACAAAGCCATTTGTGTAGGTAGTTTAAAATTTTTTAGTAGCCAAATTAAAGAACCAGCTCAGGAGACAGGTGAAATTAGTAGTGTTTCTTACTTAACCTAGTATCTGTTATGGACTGAATTTGTGTTCTTTTCCCTTGCCAAATTCATATGTTGAAACCCTCACTCCCAATGCGATAGTTTTAGGAGGTGGGTCTTTAGAGAGGTGGTAGGGTGGAGTCCTCATGAATGGAATTGGTGACCTTACAAAAGTCACAAGGGAGCTTGATTCCTCTCTCTGTCCTCTGCCATGTGAAGTTATGACTTCTGGGCAGTGTGCAGCGCAGAAGAGGAACCTCACCAGAACCCGACCATGCTGACCTCTTGGTCTTGGACTTCTGGTTTCTGGAACTGTGAGAAATAACTGTGTGTCGTTTACAGACTACTCAGTTTCTGATATGTTGTTAGCAGCCCAATCCAAGAGAATATCCAAGGTATTATTCCAACATGCAATCAACATAAAAATTAATGACTTTTTTTTTTTACATCAAGTCTTTGAAATACAGCATATATTTTTTCTATTTTTTTTTCTTTTATGGCTGCCCCCTCACCTGCAGATTGTGGGAGACCCTTATTCTGAGGGCTATTCAGACCTTACCTTAAAGCAGATTTAAAAATTTTTTAAATTGTGGTGAAATATGCATAACATAAAATTTACCATCTTGACTTGTCAATGTATCACCCTTGGTCTTCACCAAAAGGCCAAGAAGCAATAGACTTTTAAATGTATCAGTGGTATTAAGTACATTCATAATGTTGTGTAACCATCATTATTCATCTCCAGAACTCTTCATTTTATAACCTGAAACTCCATACCCATTAAATAACAGTAACTCCTCACTCTCCCTTGCCCCTGGCAACCACCATTCTGCTTCCAATGTGGTGTATATTTTATCCTTACATCACATCTTAGTGAAGGCTAGCAATGCTCAAGCACTCAATAGCCGCATGTGGCTAGTGGCTACTGTGTTGGACAGCGTTGGTCTAGAAGATGCACAGGTTTAGGGAAGACATAATTAGTTTGTCCTGTATAGGCTTCTATTAGTTTTGGTCAACATCACTGGAAGGGCGGAGATCATATCATCCAGGGTTTGGAGCTGACCACATGGTGTCTGTTTTCTTGGCTGCAAGTTAAGTAGAGAGCATGCTCATAAGCACATGATCCTGATACCTGTTTCCCAACTAGGGGCATGTGGTCAGGGACCCTTTAGCAAACAACTGCCCATAACAACGGTGAAGGAAAGGAACTGGGGGCAGAAGTGTAAGAAAATTTCAGAATGCTTTGGGGGAAAAAAGGGAAACATCTACTTTTATGATGAGAAATGCTCAAAGGTTCAGAAAGGATGGGAAGCTCTAAAGTATAAGAATCAGACAACACAGTCACCAGTGATTCCAGTGAAGAAAAATGAGAAGTAGCTCATGAAATTTATATGATGCCTAAGGCCAATTTGAACATTTTGGTTCTAAAATGATAAATATAGAAGGGTACTGCATTAGTCTTCTAGGGCTACTGTAGCAAAATACCACAGAATGGGTGGTTTAAACAGAAATTTATTTTCTTGCAGTTCTGGAGGCTGGAAATCCAATATCCAGGCTAATTTGATTTCTGGTGAGGGCTCTCTTCTTGGCTTGAAGACAGCATCCTTCTTCCTGTTCCCACATGTGACCTCTTTATGCATGCATTGTAGGAGAGAATGTGAGCAAGTTCTCTGCTTTATCTTCTTTTAAAATTTATTTTTATATTTTGTAATGATGGAGTCTCAATATGTTGCCCAGGCTGATCTCAAACTCCAAGACTTAAGTGAGCCCCTGGCCTCAGCTTCCCAAAATGTTGGGGTTACAAGTGTGAGCTGCTGTGCTCAGCCTGCTGTCTCTTTTTATGGGCACTACTTCTATCATACCAGCACCCAACCCTTATGACCTCATCTAACCTCCCAGAGTCCTCATCTCCAAATGCCTTCACGTTGTGGGGGTTAGGCTTTTAACAGAAGAATTTTGTGGGGCCAAGATTTAGTCCCTGATAGGCATACAGATGAATAGAGTGAACCCATATGAGTATTAGGAAGCAAATTATGATCCTCAAGGAACTGAGGCTTGGAAAAATTACAAAGGAAAACACAAAAGGCTTCTTCCATTACATTCAGTACAAGGAGAGGAAAAAAACAGATTATATTAAAAAAATTAATGACCTTGAAAACCTTGGAAAGCTCTGGAAGCCTGGCAACTTGGGCTGAAAATCCACGTCTAATACATATGCAATAACATAATACCACCTCGTCATAGGGTTCCAGGTTTCAGAGATAGAAGGCCAAGTCATCCTGTGTTTCTGAATTAGTTGCTGTGTAAAATGTATTCACTAACATGAATCTGTTAACTGAGCAGTTAAAGTAGCATGTTTATTTTTATAAACCCCTGTCCTGGGGCCCTTGGCTTGGCTTACTGTTTAGCATTGTATCTACCTGGCTCATGCCAGAAACATGGCAGTCGTTCTTGACCTTCCTTTTCTTCTTTCCTCCTAAATTGAATCCATCCCCCAAGCATCTCAAATCTGTCCATTTTTTTTTTCACCATCTCTTCTGTCAAGTTCAGATGCTCATTAAGTCTGTTGATACTACTATTTTTTTTTTTTTTTTTTTGAGGCAGAGTCTCACTTTGTCTCCAGGTTGGAGTGCAGTGGCGCAATCTCGGCTCACTGCCAACATCTGACTTCCTGGTTCAACCTGTTCTCCTGCCTCAGCCTCCTGATGGGAGGGATTACAGCCATCTGCCACCATGCCCAGCTAATTTTTGTATTTTTAGTAGAGACCATCTTGGCCAGGCTGGTCTTGAACTCCTGACTTCAGGTGATCCACCCACCTCTGCCTCCCAAAGTGCTAGAATTAGATGTGAGCCATGACGCCTGGCCAATACTACTACTTTTATAGCTTAAATTTCTATTTTCAAGTCTTATTGAAAGGAAATATGCAATTTAGGAATTTTAACCTTTACTATCTGCAGTACTTCCTATAAATACTTTCTAAAAACTTTCTAATTTTAAACTATTTCTAATATGTGTCCTGTAAAACTCTATTTCTTTCCTATCCATTATTGACTTCTGCAGATCCACATCTTCATTTGAATATTGAGGAATCAAACCAAGAGTTTATGTTGAAAAGTGAAGAACTGTACGACTCCCTCATGAATTGCCACTGGCAGCCGCTGGATACAGTTTACTCAGAAATTCCAGATGAGACCCCAAAGTGAAGCAAGATGTTCATTAAGCTCCCCAATTGTCATACTAATTGTGTCTTCTTTTGTTTTGGGAAAAAAGTAGTTCTCCCAGGAAGGTACTGGATTCTATATATAAAAACTAGCATCCAGGGCTTACATATGATTGACATAAGAGAATATTAATGTAAATAAACTTCACTAGCAGTGTGTTATATTAAGTAAGTGCCAGAAGAGCTCATGTGTTGATCATTGTAGAACAAGCTGTACTACAAAACCCTTGGAAAATAGGTTTAATATGAAGTGGGTTTGAGCTGAACTGATTGTGGCATTGCCTACTCTGATATGATTTGCTGCTTTCTCTAACTTCAGACTCTCTTAGAAATTATATCCACAGGCAATGTAAGGTTTCTTGCTTGTGTCTTGTCTAGAAAATGTTAGTTAGAACTGGATGCTTGATCTCCATTTCCTGACCCCATGAGAGAGAGCTAGATGTGGTAGTAGAGACTCAATTGAACAGAAAGATCCCTAAGCATCAGGCTGGGCATGGTGGCTCACGCCTGTAATCCCAGCACTTTGGGAGGCTGAGGCACGTGGATCAACTGAGGTTGGGAGTTCGAGATCAGCCTGACCAACATGGAGAAACCCTGTCTCTACTAAAAATACAAAAATTAGCTAGGTGTGGTGGCACATGCCTGTAATCCCAACTACTCAGGAGGCTGGGGCAGGAGAATCGCGTGAACCCAGGAGGCAGAGGTTGAGGTGAGCCAAGATCGCACCATTGCACTCCAGCCTGGGCAACAAAGTGAAATTCTGTCTCAAAAACGACAACAACAACAACAACAAATCAACAAAAAAGCATGGAAAAGGTTTGCTTGATCCAAACAACCTGTCAACTTTCTAAGATAGAGGAATTAGGCCCTCATAAAAGCCAGTCAATGTGTATATTGACTGTGTTCCTTATAAAATGTCTTTTTTTGTCCTGAAGATGATCATTGTGTCCTGATACTTAAGTGACCCCTGGGACTGATTTGACTGAGTTGACCGCTAGAAGACTGATTGCTTAGAAGGAAGTTGATCAGACGGTGCGCAAAGGCAATCTGACATCTCTTCTGCTCTGAAGGTGCTTGACAGATGCTAATCTATTCACTAACTAGGTTCAAAGACCTGAATCCTGCATGGAGAGCCAGGTGGGCTGCAGCCATTGTAAAGGAGCTTCTTCTGCCTCATGGTTTCTCAACCTTGGCACTATTGCCATTTGAGGCTGGATGCTTCTTTGCTGTGGGAGGCTGTCTTGCATGTTGTCCTGACCTTTACTGCTAGATGCCAGAGGCACCGTGCACTCCAGTTGTGACAACCAAATGTCTCTAGACATTGCCACATGTTCCCTAGGGGCAAAATCGCTCCCCCCCACCCACCCAATTGAAAACCACTGGAATAGGGCAACGTTTTCAAACTCTAGGGTGTATCAGAATCTCCTAGAAGGCTTGTTGAAACAGATTCTTGGCCGTCATCCTGAGTTTGATTCAATAGGTTTTGGGTGGGACCTGATGATTTTCAATTCTCTAAAAAGTTTCTGGATAACAACACTCTGAAAACCACTGGCACAGGGATATTCTCAACTAGTTCAGCTTAGTTCTACCTAGAACAGAAGGTGAAGTTCTGCGTTCACTCTTCCCTCTTTAATACAAGGTGTGCAAGTCCCTACTTTCCTACAAGGCCTGTCTTGATCAACCTTCCTCCTCTAGCCATATGTTTTGGAGACCAGTACTATATTCAGCTCCAGGGAATGGCTCTTGTAGCATCTGAGTCACGTGTAGTGATCCCATTCTTCTTGCCAATGATCAGTAGAGACATAGGATAAAATTCTGGCTAATGAGATGTGAGGTGATGTTTTATCTCATTTTTAAAAGGAGGAACAAAAAAGAGACAGCTACAGTCTCGTACTGAGCATTAGTTTTAGATGTGATGCCTGGTACTGTGGCAGACATATTGTGACTATCAGGAAAACAGTCTTAGGGTCGTGCTGATGCACCAGGGATGGCAGTGAAGGAAGATGGAAAGAACCCGGATCCGTGATAATGGCTTCGAAGCTGCTGAATTAGCCAACCCTGGATTCTCTCTTATCTGGATTTATGTGTAATCCACTCTGAATTTTTCTTATTTCTAGCAAAGTATCCTGACTCTAGCATGGGTAGATACAGATAGCATGTGTCTGGAGCAGTGCTGTCTGATATGGTAGCCACTAGCCACATATGGCTATTGAAATTCTATTTAAGCAAAATTAAAACTTTGCTTTTCCCTTTGCACTAGGTACGTTTCAAGCGTTCAATAGCCACATGTCACTAGGGGCTACCATATTACGTAGCACTGTTCTTATAGGTCTTATAGGTAAGACCAGTGCTATGCAATATGGTAGCCCCTAGCAACATGGTAGCCCTGAGATTAGGTGAGGTGGATTCTCAATTTTTCTTCACAGTCTTTTTCTAATTGTTCCCCCTCTATAAGATTTTAATTCCATATATATTATATATGCTCTATCTATGCCTGTTCCTTACACATTGGAAAGAGTAAGACATTTTATCCCCTCTCTACCCCTCCAGAACCAATTTTCACCTCCTTGGAGGTTGATACTGTTCCCTGTTGCAAATACATGGCTAGTGCAGTAGTCGTAAGTTAGTTTAGGCAGGGATTTTAGGTCACTGTGAAGAATTTGGATTTTATTAGGAGACAATGAAAGAATTTTAAAGATGGGATTGGCGTGGTCAGTTTTGCCTTTAGAAAGTCACTCCAGAGGCAGAGGGGCCAAGATAGCTGATTAGAAGCAGCTGGAGTACTCATGGAGCGGAATGAAAGTGGTGGGTGAATTTAGCACCTTCAGCTGAAACATCCAGGCTCTTGCATTGGGACTGATTAGGCAAACAACTCGACCCACAGAGAACAAAGAAAAGAAGGGTGGGGTGATGACCCAACTGGGAACAGCCTGGAGCCAAAGGAACCCCTGCCCCCAGCCAAGGGAAGTGGTGAGTGTTGTGCAACCCCACTCAGGAAACCACACTTCCCCCATGGATCTTTGCAACCTGCAGATCAGGAGATCCCTTTGTGAGCCCACACCACCAGGGCCTGGAATCTGATACCCAAAGCTGTGTGGAGTCTTGGCAGAGCAGCTTCTCAAGCACACAGACTCAGGCATTTTACGTTCTCCAACCCTGGGATCCTTGGCAAGGCAGGATATCCGTCTAAATAATCCTAGGAAGGGGGCTGAATCCACGGAGCCAAGCAGCATTGTTCTGCGGGCCCCACATTCGTGGGGCCTCACAAGTTAAGACACACTGGCTTGGAATTCTAGTCGGCCACGGGACTGAGTTCACAAGGGGAGCAGTGGCTGCCATCTCTGCAGTTTGGTAGACTCAGCTGTTCCAGCCTGCCAGCTTTGGAGAAAACAAATGGTCTGGATGAGGAAGGCTCCCTGCTAATGCAGCACTTTAAGTGGGTCCCTGATCCCATTCCTCCTGACTGGGTAAGACCCCCCAATAGGGGTTTCCAGCCCTTTCCTACAGGCGTGTTTGGGCCTGCAACAGGTCAGTACCCCACTGGGATGGAGCTTCCATAGGAAGGACCAGGTTGCCATCTTTGCTGTTTTTGCAGTCTTCACCAGTGATACCTCCAGGTACAGGAAAAACTGAGGCAACTAGTGTCTGGAGTGGACCCTAGCAAACCGCAGAAGCCCTATGGAAGAATGGCCTGACTGTTACAGACAGAAAACAACATCAACAAAAAAGACCCTATAAAAACCCTATTCAGAGGTCAGCAACCTCAAAGATCAGAAGTAGAAAAACTCACAAAGATGGGAAAGAATGAAAAAACGCTGAAAACTCAAAAAGCCAGAATGCCTCATCTCCTCCAAATGACTACAACACCTCTCCAACAAGGGCACAGAAATGGGCTGAGAATGAGATCGCTGAATTGACAGAAGTAGACTTCAGAAAGTGGGTAATAGTGAACTTCACTGAGCTAAAGGAGCGTGTTGTAACTCAATGCAATGAAGCTAAGAATCTAAACAATATAGAAGCTGGTAACCAGAATAGCCAGTTTAAAGAGGAACATAACCAACCTGATGGAGCTGAAAAACACAACATGAGAACTCCACAATGCAATCAGAAGTATCAGTAGCAGAATAGACTGAGCAAAGTAAAGAACCTCAGAGCTTGAAGACTCTCTTTCTGAAATAAGACAGGCGGACAAAATAGAGGAAAAAAAATGAAAAGGAATGAACAAAACCTCTGAGAAATATGGAATGTAAGGAGACAACCTACAACTGATTGGGGTACCTGAAAGAGATGGGAGAATGGAACTACTAGTGAGAACAAAGAGACAACATACCAGAATCCCTGGGACACAGCTAAAGCCGTATTACGAGGGAAATTTATAGCCCTAAGTGACCACATCAAAAAGCTAGAAACATCTCAAGTTAACAACCTAACATCTCAACTAAAAGAACTAGAGAACCAAGAGCAAACAAACTCCAAAGGTAGCAGAAAACAAGGAATAACCAAGATCAGGGCTGAACTGAAGGAGATAGAAACGTGAAAAACCCTTTAAAAAATCCAGAAACCCAGGAGCTGTTTTTTTGAAAAAATTAATAAAATAGACTGTTAGATAGACTAATGAAGAAAAGAGAGAAGAATGAAATAAAATCAGAAATGATAAGGGAGATATCGCCACTGACCCCACAGAAATGCAATCATCAGAGAATACTACAAATACCTCTATGGAAATATACTAGAAGATCTAGAAGAAATGGATAAATTACTGGACACATGTACCCTCCCAAGACCAAACCAGGAAGAAATTGAATCCCTGAATAGACAAATAATGAGTTCTGAAATTGAAACAGTAATTAATAGCCTACCAACGAAAAATACACACACACACACACACACAAAAGCCCAGGATCAAATGGATTCACAGTTGAATTCTACCATAGGTACAAAGGAGAGCTGGTATCATTTCTACTGAAACTATCCCAAAAAATTGAAAAGGAGGGACTCCTCCCTAACTCATTCCATGAGGCCAGCATCATCCTGATAACAAAACATGGCAGAGATACAACACAAAAAAGAAAACTTCAAGTCAATATCCTTGATGAACATTGATGCAAATATCATCAATAAAATACTGGCAAACCAAATCCAGGAGCACATCAAAAAGCTTATCCACCACAATCAGATTGGTTTCGTCCCCAGGATGCAAGGTTGATTCAACATATGCAAATCAATTAATGTGATCATCACATAAACAGAACTAAAGATAAAAACCACATGATTATCTCAATAGATACAGAAAAGGCCTTTGATAAAATTTAACATCCCTTCATGTTAAAAACTCAATAAACTAGGTATTGAAGAAACATACCTCAAAATAATAAGAGCCATATATGACAAACCCACAGCCAAAATCATACTGAATGGGCAAAAGCTAGAAGCATTCCTCTTGAAAACCAGCACAAGGCAAGGATGCTCTCTCTCACTACTCCTATCCAACATAGTATTGGAAGTTCTGGCCAGGGCAATCAGGCAAGAGAGAGAAATAAAGGGTATTCAAATAGGAAGAGAGGAAGTCAGATTATCTTTGTTTGCAGCTGACATGATTCTATGTCTAGAAAACCCCATCATCTCAGCCCCGAAGGTACTTAAGCTGATAAGGAACTTCAGCAGTCTCAGGATACAAAATCAATGTACAAAAATCGCTAGCATTCCTACATACCAACAACACTCGAGCAGAGAGCCAAATCATGAATGAACTCCCATTCACAATTGCTGCAAAAATGATAAAATAACTAGGAATACAACAAGGGAAGTGAAGGACTTTTTCTAGGAGAACTAAAAGCCACTGCTCAAAGAAATCAAAAAGGATACAAACAAATGGAAAAACATTGCATGCTCATGAATAGGAAGAATCAATATCATGAAAATGGCCATACTGCCCAAACTAATTTATAGATTTAATGCTCTTTTGCTTAAACTACCATTGACATCCTTCACAGAATTAGAAAAACTATTTTAAAGTTCATGTGGAACCAAAAAGGAGCCCATATAGCCAAGACAATCCTAAGCAAAAAGAACAAAGCTAGAGGCATCATGCTATCTGACTTCAAACTGTACTGCAAGGCTACAGTAACCAAAAGAGTATGTCTGGTACAAGAAAAGACACAGAGACCAATGGAACAGAATAGATAACTCAGAAATAAGACCTTATATCCATAACCATCTGGTCTTAAACAAACTCGACAAAAACAAGCAATGGGGAAAAGATTCCCTATTCAATAAATGGTGCTGGGAGAACTGGCTAGCCATATTCAGAAAATTGAAACTGGTCCCCTTCCATACACCATATGCAAAGATTAACTCAAGATGGATTAAATACTTAAATGTAAACCTAAAATTATAAACACCCTAGAAGAAAATCTAGGCAATACCATTCAGTACATAGGCACAGGCAATGATTTCATAACAAAAATGCCAAAAGCAATTGCAACAAAAGCAAAAATTGACAGATGGGATCTAATTAAACTGAAAAGCAAAATAAACCCAGCAAAAGAAGCTATCATCAAAAGTAACAGACAACCTACAGAATGGGAGAACATTTTTGCAGTCTATCCATCTGATAAAGGTCTAATATCCAGAGTCTACAAGGAACTTAAATTTATATGAAAAAAAAAAACCCATAGAAAGTGGGCAAAGGACATGAACAGACACTTCTGAAAAGAAAGTATACATGTGGCCAATAAACACATGAAAAAGACCCTGAGGGCTGGTGGTCAGCTATTTTTAGGCTTATTTCTTGGATATATGCTCAACAAGGGATGGATTATTAATGATTTTCCAGGAAAAGGGTAAGGATTTTCTGGAATGAAGGGTTTCTCCTTTTAGACCATATAAGGTAACTTCCAGATGTTGCCATGGCATTTGTAAACTGTCATGGTGCTGGTGGGAGTGTCTTATCATGCTAGTGCATTATAATTAGTGCATAATGAGTAATGAGGATGACCAGAGGTCACTTTCTTGCCATATTGGTTTTGGTTGACTTCTTTAGCACCTCCTGTTTTTTTCTTTTCTATTTTTTTTTTTTTTTTTGAGACAGGGTCTCACTCTTGCCGAGACTGGAGTGCAATGGTGCAATCTGAGCTCACTGCAACCTCCGCCTCCCAGGTTCAAACAATTCTCCGCTCTCAGCCTCCTGAGCAGCTGAGACTACAGATATATGCTACCATGCCTGGCTAAATTTTTGTATTTTCAGTAGAGGTAGGGTTTCACCGTGTTGGCCAGGCTGATCTCAAACTTGTGACCTCAAGTGATCCGCCTGCCTAGGCTTCCCAAAGAGCTGAGAATACCAGCAAGTGAACCACCGTGCCCAACCAGCACCTCCTGTTTTATCAGCAGTGTGTTTATGACCTGTGTCTTGTGGTATCGGTCCTGCTGACCTCCAGTCTTATCCTGTAACTAAGAATGCCTAAGCTCCTGGGAATGCAGCCCAGTAGGTCTTAGCCTTCTTTTACTCAGCCAGCCCTTGTTCAAAATGGAGTTGCTCTGGTTCAAACACCTCTGACAGAATGACAGCTCATGTTGATGGTAATGAGGGAGACAGGCAGAATCCTGAGTTACCCCTAGGATATTTTGGCTTGAGTAATAGCAAGGATAGTGGTTCCACTTACTGAAAAGGAGGAAACTGGGAGAGCAGCATGGTGTATGGTAGGTCGTGGGTCTGGCAGAATCAAGATGCCTTCCAGACCTTAGACAGGGACTACTTGAACTTCCTGAAATGTATCTTTATTCCACCACTGTTCTTGATCCCACCCCTGCCAGAAGGAAGCTTGCTCTAGTAAGGATTCATCCCTTTCCACCTTCTCAGCAAAATGTGGACCATGATTGAGAAGCCCACATTGGAAGACCTACCTAAAGAGAAATTTGTTATATGCATGCTTTGTTTTACTAGAGTCTTCTCTAACAGCAGAAAATAGGCAAAAGGGAAAACTTATGCAACTTACTCAGAAATTTTTTTTAAATAGCAGGATGGGCTTTGCATCTTTATTCTTGAAGTTCAAAGAAACTTTGAAAATGGACTTTTTTTTTTTTTTTTAAAGACGGGATTTCACCGTGTTAGCCAGGATGGTCTCGATCTCCTGACCTTGTGATCCGCTCGCCTCAGCCTCCCAAAGTGCTGGGATTACAGGCATGAGCCACCACACCCGGCCAAATATGGACTTTTTAATACTAAAGGAAAAACTAGTGAACATACCAAGAATTAGGTTAAATCTATATGCTGTTTCCTTAAAAGGGCTTTTATGATATCTGATGGGGGACTTAAGCTCCCTTGTTGAGATTTCTAACAAAGAAGAAAAGGGAGAGATTTTCTTCCTCATCTTTGTTTTTTTTTGAGATGGAGTCTTGCTCTGTCCCCCAGGCTGGAGTGCAGTGGCATAATCTCATCTCACTGCAGCCTTCACCTTCCAGGTTCAAGTGATTCTCCTGCCTCAGTCTTCCCAGTAACTAGGATTACAGGAGTGCGCTGCCACATCCGGCTAATTTTTGTGTTTTTAGTAGAGACAAGGTTTCACCATGTTGGCCAGGCTGGTCTTGAACTCCTGACCTCAGGTGATCCACCTGCCTCGGCCTCCCAAAGTGCTGGTATTACAGGCCCAGCCCTCCTTGCCTTCTTATGATAGATGGTAACATTATCGTAGTGAACACCTCCAATGTCATAGTGAACAGGTGAATCACCTCCAAGTAGCTATGCCCTGAGCAGACCCCTCTTGCATCACTGCTAGCCTTGATGGCATGACTTGCTTTAGCCAATGAGCCATTGGCAAATAGGTTGCAAGCAGAGGCTTGGTAAGCCCTTTCACATGGCACCTGCTCTTTTGAAACATTGGTGTGAGGAAGCCCACTCAAGCCTAGAGGATGAGAGGCCTTGTGGAGGAGAACTGACAGCCCCCAGTAGACAGCCAGTACCAACTGACAGACTGTCATGAGGCCATCTTAGGGACACAGGAGACGAGAATATGCCACCCCAAAATAAGCCTCTTTGGCATAAGGACTGAGTGAGAAACAGGAGACACAGAACAAGCTCTGAAAACAGAGTAGAAGTTACTCTTTTGTAAGAGAACTTTACACCTAAAGGAAATCTCTATTTATAAGGGTGTTTCCCTCTGCACCAGAAAGAGGAGGATTAAATCAATAAAGATGCTCATCAATGGAGAAGGGACTGATTTTTAAATTTGCGTGATGAACCTTACCCGTGTTTACTGTGGTTTTCCTAGTCACCTCTCCATAACTTGCCTCCCTCAATTTCCTTTGCGATGAAGGTCACAGGTGTTAAAGCCTGAGTTCTGAGCCACCTCTATGAGAGTCACTCATTTTTCCCTGGGTATCTTCTGGGTCTGGTTATGTATACATGTTAATAAGTCAGCTTTTCTCTTGTTAATCTGCCTTCCATTATGGTGGGGGAGGGCACCTAAAAACTATGAAGGGTATAGAAAAAAATGGTTTTTTTCTAACCTACAGAACTGTCAGAGGACTTCGGCCCTAGCCGTGATCCCAAGTGAGAAGCCGGGTCTTTATTGCTGATCCTATTTAAAATATTTTCAAAAAGATGACCTGATGATTTGGCAGTGAAATGAAAAGGGCACAGAAAACAAATCAGCAGGGCCAAAATTTGAATTTCGTGGAGCCAATATTTGTTTTTAGAGAAATGACCACAAATCCGTGTTTTCTTGCATATTCATTGTAAAGAAATGATGAGTTTATTTCATTTATAACAACCTTGTGTGTAAATAAGTATGATTTTTAATTTTTATTTATTATTATTTTTGAGACAGAGTCATAGTCTGTCACCCAGGCTGGAGTGGACTGGTGTGATCTCGGCTCACTGCAACCTCCACCTCCTGGGTTCAAGTGATTCTCCTGCCTCTCCTCCCAAGTAGCTGGGACTACAGGCGCTGCCACCACACCCAGCTAATTTTTTCTATTTTTAGCAAAGACAGGGTTTCGCCATGTTGCCCAGGCTGGTTTTGAACAACTGAGCTCAGGCAGTCTACCCGCCTTGGCCACCCAAAGTTCTGGGATTACAGGTGTGAGAGCCATTGCACCTGGCCAGTGTGATTTTTTAAAAATGTGTCTAAATGAAGCAAGAGCAGGGGTTGGCCAGATAAATATTTCTGCCTCTGAAGGCCATCCTATTTTTGTCCCAGCTATTCGCCTCTCCCATTGTAGTGCAAAAGCAGCCAAAAGGGAAACCAGTGAGCTTGGCTACCTCTCAATTAAACTTTATTTACAAGAACAGGTGGCAGGCTGGATTTGGACCATGAGCTATAGTTTGCAAATCCCTGGTCTGAAAGAACCCCTTTAAAATTTCTTAAATAAAAATTATAAGTGGTTAAAAAAATGTATTGTCATAGTTTAATTGGCAAGGTTTTATATTTCTTAGTGGTACAAGAAATTATGGAACTTATATTTAGTAGAATTTTAGATTGAATGACATACATATACACTGTATATGTCCGTAAGGGGCATAGCATCACTCAATAAGGCTTGATGAGAATGAATAGAAGTTAGCAGTTCGATAATGCTTCTAAAGTTTTGGGCAGCATTGTTAAACTCAGTTTGGTGGGGCAGCATATAACATGGCATGCAGAACTTGATGAAGCTTTATTAAGAAGGTCTGGATTTAGGGTGTGATGAGGGAACTCAGGATAAAATGAAAGCATCAGCATACATTCATATGTTTAAAAGGCTCCTGCTCTGTGGCTGGAGTAGCTCGCACTGCCTCTAATATTGTTTTGCTCCTCACTAGTGCTCCTGTGAAATGATAAATATCTAGCTTTAATCATAAAGGTTGTCTTCATACACATTCTTCTTCTTTTTTTAAAATCGGGTCTTGTGGCCAGGCGCAGTGACTTGCGCCTGTAATCCCAGCACTTTGGGAGTCCGAGGCAGAATGGATCACCTGAGGTCAGGAGCTCGAGACCAGCCTGGACAACATGGTGAACCTCGTCTCTACTAAAAATACAAAAAGTAGCTGGTTGTGGTGGTGGGCTCCTGTAATCCCAGCTACTCAGGAGGCTGAGGCAGGAGAATCGCTTGAACCCAGGAGGTGGAGGTTGCAGTGAGCTGAGATCATACCACTGTACTCCAGTCTGGGTGACAGAGCAAGACTCCATCTCAAAAAAGGAAAAAAAAAGACAAGCTCTGGCATTGTCACCGAGGCTGGAATGCAGTGGTGTTTATTAACATGTGTACATACCTAGAAGATATACCTACCTAGAAGTGCTCGAGGTTGCGGGGATCATAGTTCACTGCAACCTTGAACTCCTGGGCTCAAGCACCTGAGCCTCATGAGTAGCTAGGACTACAGGCATATGCTGTCACAGCTGGCTATACATGTTTGTGTGTGTGTATTATTTTTTGTGTGGGGGGGGAGCAGAGACAGGGTCTTGCTATGTTCCCAGGCTGATTTCAAACTCCTGGCCTCAAGTGATCCTCCCACCTCAGCCTCCCAAAGTGCTGGGATAACAGGCATGAGCCACTGTGCCTGGCTCACATTTTTCTTTACCAAGTAGGATCAGGGTAACTTGGAAAGCAGCCAATGCTGGATTGTGGGGCAGAGAAGGTAAGGATGGCTCTGCTATCACTGATTGTTGGAGAATGATAATTCTTTCAGAGTTTTCTGGGTTAGCAATGATGGGAACCAAAAGTCTAGGGTGAACAGTGAGGCTCCCTCTCATGGCAGGGACCAGATAGGGGCAGGCTATGTATGAGAAGCAATGATTGCAGTCAATTGAAACAAATTGCAGCTGCAAAGAAAGGCCAAATGCTCCATGATTCTAAAAAGGAGAGAAGTGAACAAAAGCACAGATGCATACATAGTGTTGACGTTATTTCCTTCAGGGGTTGCTGTAGATAGTGAGAGGCCTCCACCTAAGTTTTGGCTAACAGCTGTTATCAATCATTGATAGTTGTGGCCCTACCAAGTCCCACCCTGTTTAAGTCCTTCTATTTAATAGTGAGTGAATGAATGAATTGTGATAAGCCCTTCTGGGCCTATTTTATGGAGCAATGTAGGAAATAGATAATCAATGGTGGACTCTCTAGTTCTGGTTGTGATGATCTCATCCACAGGGATGAGCATATGAAAGCGAGGACAGGCAATGTTTCTTTGCTGAGAGTAGAGACACAAGAAAGCAAAACCAATCTTGTCCTCATCATGGTTGATGACCACTACCTGGAACAATATGTTGATTTCTGATGCTGATATGTTCTTCTGTGATAAGGCAAAGAAGACCACTGGTTAATAGGATGGAGTCCCCAGACCCTGATGAGGCAGCTTTAGGGTTGTGTGGACCAGTATTCAGTAGATCCTTGCTTCTGATTGAGTTACCTTTGGGGAGATGGGGTCTGGAAGAATTAGGCTCTTACTTGTTATGAAATTGGGGAAAATGCTAAGGACAGATCACTCCAGTCCCCTGGTGGGACTGCTGTAGGGTACCTGATGCTTTGAGACCTGTGACATCCCTTAGCTTCCCCTGAATGAGCTGCAATTGGGATTTCAGCAGAAGACATCCCAGGCCAGCTTGAGTTCTGTAATTATTAAGATATGATCTCTTTTAGAAGCAAGGAATGGCAACTAGAGAGAGAGGGCATGTGTGGCTAGTGTCACTACTTCCTTTGTTACCGTATCTTCATAAACAGGCTTCTGCCTCAAAGAGTCTAGATGTTGTATAGTGGGTACTTACTTTTGTCTGCCTGGGCCTCTTCCTACCTTTTTTAGGAAATGCTTTTCTCACTCAAGTCTGGCTATTCTGGTGAGGACTTCCCTATTTTCACTAACCCTTACTCTCTGGTCACAGTTGAAGACTGGTCTAGGCATTGGCTCCAACCCAACCTAAGTTAATCATATCTGCTCCCTAGCCTCAGTCGATTGGCAGGTGTCTTAGTCCTTTCCAGCTGCAATTACAAAAATGCCTTAAACTTAGTGACTTATAAACATCAGAAATTTATTTCTTATAGTTCTGGAGGCTGATGAGTTTAAGATCAAGGCCCTGGCAGATTTGGTGTCTGGTGAGAAGTTCCTGATTCATAGATTATGCCTTCTCACAGTGTCCTCACACAGCGGAAGGGGCCAAGCAGCAATCTAGGGCCTTTTTTTTTTTTTTTTTTTGAGACAGAGTCTTGCTCTGTCACCCAGGTTGGAGTGTAGTGCACAATCTTGGCTCACTGCAACCTCCGCCTCCCAGGTTCAAGCGATTCTCCTTCCTCAGCTTCCTGAGTAGCTGGGATTACAGGCGCGTGTCACCACGCCCAGCTAATTTTTGTATTTTTAGTAGAGACAGGGTTTCACCATATTGGTTAGGCTGGTCTGAAACTCCTAACCTCATGATTCGCCCGCCTCACCCTCCCAAAGTGTTAGGATTACAGGCGTGAACCACCACGCCTGGGTTCCCAGGACCTCTTTTATAAGGGCACTAATTCCATTCATGAAGGCTCCATCCTCATGTCCCAATCACCTCCCAAAGATCCCATCTTTAAATACCGTTACCTTAGGGGTTAGGATTTCAACTTATAAATTTTTGAGGGGACACAGACATTCAGACGACAGCAATAGGGTGGTCACATGACCTACACTGAACTCATCTATTCTTCCTTAGAATTTTTTGACTGGAATTAAAAAGAAGCTCCGTCCTTCTTGGTGGTGTAGCTGGGGGAGATGAGTTTCATTGCTTGTGTAGCAGTGTTTCCTGCTGTGGCAGAAAGGTGATTTACAGAGAGGAGCAGAGAGTTATGCCAGAGCAAGAGTCGTGTGGTTTATTCTGTGGTTTTTCATTTTCTGCATCCCTTTTTCTTTTGGAAATCACAAAGTTTCCAATACAAATCTCTTGGTTCAGTTTCTCTCTGGAACACAAAATATCCTGATCGAAATCCATCCTTAATTTGACCATTTCATGTGGGTGGGTTAGAAAGACTTGGGTGATATTCCTCCATTTTCATTCCTGCAGTTAACTCAGCCCTTGGCCACACACTCTTCTGTCTCCACTTTTCTCATGGTGAGCTTATCCATTTCCATTCCAGTCTACGCTTTCTGTGCTAGGAGCCTACATTTACTTGTGCAGCACAGGTCTTTCTTTTGAGCTCCCCATTGTGTGTCCTGCTGTTTATCTGATAACTCATTTTGGGTGCCATGTAGGCACTTCAAAATTAGCGTATTTGTAATGCATTACTCCTACTTTTACCTGTGTCAACAAATGCCACACTCTATCAAGCAATAGAGTGAGTACTTGGGGATCCTTCTTCCCTTGACAGGGAGGGATTTGGACCTGAAAGAGGGGAGGTGGACAACTTCATGAATTTACTGCTCTAGCTGGAGAGTGAGTTTTGAGCTTTTGACTCTGGGGAAAGGAGGAGAAGGGGGCCGTAGGGTGGTGAAGCACCTGCCCACTCTCTAGTGAAGGTCTGGTCCCGGTGGGGTGGTGGAGGCTGATCCTTTGCTGTGGTTGACCTTACGGGTTCTGGATGGAGCAGAACATTTGTGGGGCTGTTTTTATAATTTAGAAACCTTTTTTGTTGAGGTAAAATCAATATAACATTAAATTTACTATCTTAACCATTTTTAAGTGGACAGTTCAGGGGCATTAAGTATATTCATGTTGTTGGCTACCATCACCACCATCCATCTCCAGCACTTTTCATCTTTCCAAACTGAAACTTTGTATCCATTGAATAATAACTCCTCATTCCCCCTCTCCTCCCATCCCCTGGCAGCCACCATTCTGTCTCTATAGATTTGTTTATCCTGGACATTTCATATAAATGGAACCATATAATATGTGATCTTTAATGTCTGGCTTGTTGTACATAACATAATGTTTTCAAGGTTCATCCATGTTGTGGCATGTGTCAGAATTCTTTTTCAGGATGAATCATATTCTATTGACTGTATGTGCACCACATTCTGTTTATCCACTTGTCCATTTGGGTTGCTTCCACCTTTTGGCTATTGTGAATAATGCTGCTATAAATACGTTAGGTTTTTAAAGCAAGTTAGGTTTTTAAGGTAGAGTAATGGCTGAGGGTTACATTCTGCTAACAGATCATCTTTTACAAACAGGCTTGAGCCCCAGGAAGACAGAGTTCCACTGGCTTCTTCTTGGAGGCCAATTCTTCCACTAAGAGGTGAGACCAATTTTCACAAAGCCCTTAAAATTCAAAGAGCTTGGTTAAACCTTTTTCCCAGAATACTAAGGCTCATGGCCTCTATATTTATATAAGTATTCAATCATTTAGTGGTTCTTGGCACAGCAAGAAGGAGCTACTCTGCTTTAAGGTGACTTTCTGTCCTTACTTACATATCAAATAGCTGACAGCCTAGCTAGGCAACATGGCAAGACCCCATCTCTACAAAAAAGTACAAAAAAATTAGCAGGGCATGATGGCATGCATCTGTAGGCCCAGCTACTTGGGGGACTGAGGTGGGAGGATGGCTTGAGCCCAGGAGGTTGAGGCTGCAGTGAGCTGAGATCATGCCACTGCACTCTAGCCTGGGTGATAAGGTGAGCCCCTGTCTCAAAAACAAACAAACAAAAAAGCTGGATCCCTCTCTCAATAAGGAAGACAAGGAAAACCACTACTTTCTGAAGGGACACTCCTTAATTAGGGCATTCTACAAAACACATAACATAATATTTAAGACTGTGATTAGAATGGGTTAGAGTAGGAGTTACATTAGGAGTTAAGAAACAGCCGCTCATGGCTAAGGTGCCATCTGCAGTCAGCTGAACTTTCACGCCTTCCATGTTCACAGTGACCTGGGATGTTCTTCCTGCAGGCTCAGAGGTGGTCCCCAGGTCTACCATGTGTCCTAGGCAAGAACCATGAGGAAAGTAGGGCAGGTATTCCAAAATAAGAGTTATTAGTTTTTTTTTAATTGTTGATTATTTTATATTTTCTTTGAAGTAGCTCTTACTCTTGGAGCAAATACCAGTCTGGTTCCACAGGGACTTTGCTCTGGTTCAGAGTTTTCTCTCGAATCCTCAGTTTTAGGCATTCCACAGTAAGTGGGTAGGTCTCCAGCTCCAACTTCTTAGCGAACATGCTGGAAGATTCATACAGCCACTTTAAATCCCCAGGGCCATAGACGCACATATCTCGCCAATAGTGGCCTGTAAGTAAACAAGAAGACATCAAAGGAGATGAAGTAAAACAATCACCAAAACAAAGACATCTTGCATCCTGGAGAGAGAAAGCTTTCTGGATTCGTTCTACTCTGAGAGGAGTGTTTATTGTATAAGATACGCTGCTTCATTTGCAAATGATTTTGTCAACTGCATTTATTTGCAGAAGCAGCAAGGATGAGTCTGAAATAGAATTTTGTGGGCGAATGCAAGCTTCAAGCTGAGAAGTTGTAGGAATATGTAGCACTAATTCATTCGGTAAATAAGACAATGGCTATTCCTACTACCAGGTGACAGTTCTTGGTGTCATCTTGATTTGCAAGATGAATCAGGCATCTGCTTACATCTGGAGAGGCATATGTAAGGAAGAGAGAATTTCTCTAAATTCTAAAGTACAGAATAAAACATGATACATGCCCCAGAAACCCATAGAGTACTGTGGAAGTTAGATCAAGAAGTAGAAATAAAGGCCTACATGAGGTAGTAAGTTTTTTTGTTTGTTTGTTTGTTTGTTTGTTTGTTTTTTGAGATTGGGTCTCGCTCTGTCACCTAGGCTGGAGTGCAGTGGTGTGATCTTAGTTCACCACAACCTCCGCCTCCTGGGTTCAAGCAATTCTCCTGCCTCAGCCGCCAGAGTAGCTGGGATTACAGGCGCACCATACCATGTCTGGCTAGTTTTTTGTATTTTTAGTACAGATGGGGTTTTACCATATTGGCCGGGCTGGTCTTGAACTCCTGACCTCGTGATCCACCCGCCTCAGTGTCCCCAAAGTGCTGGGATTACAGGCGTGAGCCACCGCACCTGGCCGAGGTAGTAAGTAGTTTTTAAAAATTGTCTCAAATTGTACTTTAGTTTCCTAAGCACCTTTGCGTAGCCAATAGGTGAGAATTTGGATGACCAAGTACACGTAGTCTTATATAGAAGATGGCACTATCATGCTGTGTGGTTGCAAGTTTAGGATGTGAAGTATCTCCTTTCTCTTAATGACCCTAGTCAGTACATCCTTCCCAAGGAATCCTCTCCACTCCATATAGGCCCTTCTCACTGACTGCCTCCTCTGTCCAACCCCAAGCTGGAACTAGAAGCCACACACTTCTCCCTCCCTCCCATAATGCTTCATCTTCACAGAAACCTGGACTGCCCCAGAAATCGTGCTGGCAAGCCTGATCTCAAAATGCCCTGCCCTCTTCTTTTCCTTGTTTTATCTTATTGCTTCTTTAGCGGCTATCCTACCCCTGCGGGGAAGCTGAGACCCAAAGGGTTCACAGGGTGTGACCACACAATAGTGGCGGGGGATGGTTCAGGGTTGGCAGGCACAGGGCTAAAGAAGAACACTATGTTCTTGGGTGTGGAAAGGACCCTGTACCTGAATGGTAGGGAAGAGTTTTAAGCCTTGCATGGTGTGGTTAGAGGCGTGGATTTAGAAGATCACTGACTGTGGCAGCAGTGTAAAGGAAGGATTTAAAGGATGAAGATGACTTCTACTGAGAGGCAAATGGTGAATTCATGTGCACAACAAGAAAGGGCGAGGGACATCAATTGTAGGAAAGGGCTGGGTGAGCTGAATTGGAGAAAAGAGAAAGGTAGCAAGGCACAGGAGAGTTTGTTTTTTTTTTTTTTTTTGTGGTGGAGTTTCGCTCTTGTTGCCCAGGCTGGAGTGTAATGGCATGATCTCGGCTCACTGCAACCTCCGCCTCCGGGGTTCAAGTGATTCTCCTGCCTCAGCCTCCTAAGTAGCTGGGATTACAGGCATGAGCCACACATCTGGCTAATTTTGTATTTTTAGTAGAGATGGGGTTTCTCCATGTTGGTCAGGCTGGTCTTGAACTCCCAACCTCAGGCAATCCGCCCACCTCAGCCTCTCAAAGTGCTGGGATTACAGGCGTGAGCCACTGTGGCTGGCCAGCACGGGAGCTTTCATTGGAACCATGAGTGCAGGTCAGAGAAAGGAGGCAAGGTTAGAAGTGACATCAGTTGGCGTAATGGAGAGGAAAACACTGGGTTACTTTTGCTTCCTGATGAAGTAAAGTTGCAGGAAGAGATGTGGGCGCACAGACACATCCACATACTGCAGTGTGGCCCATCTCAGTATTCTACATGCCAAGTTGGCCTAGGAGGCCTGCCATCAATATTCTCTTCTAGAAAACAAGCAGCTGCTATGTTTCAGAGCATGGTGGTTTCCCAAACTGCAATATATGAAGCATGAGAGTTAAGAGAGAGACATGAAAGAGATGAACTACCAAAAATGGGAGTGGTGGTTCTATAGTCAAATAAGTTGAAAAAAGATTGCATGTTACTCCACATATCACCAGGTGACTGGCTCTGAAATTTCTGCATTATTTTCTCAGCATTTCCCAAATGGATTGGGCCATGAAACACCTTTTCTCATCACATCCCTACAGAGCCTGGCGTTACAAAGAGCGTGATGTTCTAACTTCTTGTACTGCAGGTGTGTCCTGTGCATGGGGGGTGGTTTCCCAACTGTCTAACCATAGTCTGCAGTAAGAAAATGCAGAAATTGGGCAGATTGGGGAACGTTTATAGCAATCTGACATTACTGCAACATTCAGGCAACATTTTGCTTTTTTGTTTTTTTAATTAATCCTTTTCTTTATATTGTATAATAATGTTACTGCACAATCAATTGGAAAGAAAAAATTGGCTCTTCACATATGGGTAAGAAGCACATTTTTGAAGAGCAATGGCTTAAAGATATTGTTCCTGTAGACATTGTTTGTATTTTTTTGAGACAGAGTTTTGTTCTGTCGCCCAGGCTGGAGTGCAGTGGCATGATCTTGGCTCATTGCAACCTCCACCTCACAGGTTCAAGGGATTCTCCTGCCTCAGACTCCCAAGTAGCTGGGATAACAGACATGTGCCACTATTCCCAGCTAATTTTTGTATTTTTGATAGAGACAGGGTTTTACCATGTTGGCCAGGCTGATCTTGAACTCCCAACCTCAACCTCAGGTGATCCGCCTGCCTCAGCCTCCCAAAGTGCTGGTACAGGCGTAAGCCACTGTGCCTGGCCCTGTTCTCATAGGCATGTGAGTCTCATGGATTAGAAATAAATAAATATATATATATATATATATATATATATATATATATATATATATAAAAAGAGATGGGGTTTCTCCATGTTGGCCAGGCTGGTGTTGAACTCCTGACCTCAGGTGATTCGCCCACCTTGGCCTCTCAAAGTGCTGGGATTACAGGCGTGAGCCACTGCGCCCAGCCTGGATTAGAAAGATTAAGAATGTTAAACAAATATACAATGGCTAACTTTTGTTTTGCCATTTAATTAAGTGATTTCTATCATTTCATTTTAAATATGTTATTTTAACATACATACAAAGGAGGAAGGACTTAATTTCAAATAAAGGACAGTCCTTTAAACTTTCAGAAACATGGCTTTTTGAAAAACTTGCTGCATCGTCCTTTTTTCTCATTTTGCCAAGGTTTGGTGAGGATCTTATCACACAGTGACATTCTTCATAGACTAGGCTGTGAAAATGACTGACTGAGAAAAATGGGTTCTCAGCTTCTGGGTCCGAAAGGAAGGGAGAGGGGAAGTGAGGAAGGGCTTTCCCACAGACTTTCTCTGAAGGCGCCAAGAACCAAAGCAGAGCAAATCTCTCTCGTGGTTCACAAACAGGAGGTCATTTTCATGCCCGTCTATGTGTTAAGATGACGCATGAACTGGGAAGTATTTTGAAGAATTTTGTAACTTATTTCACATCAAGCAAGTATGTGTGTGTGTGTGAGCAGGGAAGGCTAGTCAAATGCTACCATTTATAGTGTGTTCACGAGACTTGAGCGCTTTCTGTGTTCCATCTAGCTATTACTGTAGGAAGCAGAGGCTGAAGGGAGGCAGGTTGCGGTGACAAAGCCCTAGGCTCCAAATCAGATGGCCATGTTCTGTTGCTGGTCCTGCCTCTCACTGGCAGCTCACGGGCTTGTCATTTTCTTCCTCAGAGCCTCAGTTTCCATATCTATAAAGTGAGGAGGACCAGAGTTCTTAGGATTCTAGAGCTCTAAATCTGTAAGAGGAAATAATTACTACAAATCTCCTGCCAGGTACTCAGAGCTATTAATTCTTGACCACTCGCTGTATGACCCAGGCACAATCATTTCCATGATCATTCCAGACAGACACTGTCATTCTAAATGCCCTTTCACTGTCTGTCTTTATTCTGATGGTGAAAATGGAAGTTCCAATGGAGAAAAAAAAAATGAGGAAGTGTTACCGTGGCAGCCTTTGTGAATATCTTCCTGGAAAATCCACTTCACAGCTCTAAGACTCGTAGCTGAGATTTCTTGGTTCATGGATCCAGGGGCATCTACAGGGTTCATGAGGAGAGAGACAGAAGTGGTTGGAATCAGTTGAGGAATTGTGGAGGGACCCTAAACAACCGTGTCCTTCCTGCAGGATGTGGGAATTTGTGTATTTGTTCTCTTTGCTGTTGGCCCTTCTGTGCACTCTTTTTCTTTTCTTTCTTTCTTTCTTTTCTTTTTTTTTTTTGAGATGGTGTCTCCCTCTATTGTCCAGGATGGAGTGCAGTGGTGCCATCTTGGCTCACTGCAACCTCTGCCTCCTGGGTTCAAGCGATTCTCCTGCCTCAGCCTGCTGAGTAGCTGGGACTACAGGTGCGTTCCACCATCCCCAGCTAGTTTTTTTTTTTTGTATTCTTAGTAGAGATGGGGTTTCACCATATTGGCCATGCTGGTCTTGAACTCCTGACTTTGTGATCTGCTCACCTTGGCCTCCCAAAGTGCTGGGATTACAGGCATGAGCCACCATGCCCAGCCTTTCTTTAGAACACCAACGAATCAACAAAACAAACCATTGGGGAACCACCTATTCCTTGATCCAGCTCTGTGAATCTTTTAATTAATGAGACATGGAAATTGAATGCATTAAAGACTTAATTTTTAGGATGTAATCTATTAGCCTTTAAATATGATTTAATATCTATAATAAGGATTCAAACACACAAGCTACTTAGCTAAATTTCTAAAACACATTACAGGAAAATTATTTCCCTATGACAGGTGTTCTCAAAGGTTAGCATAACTCAGAATCACCTGGGCTTGAGATCGCCGATGGCTACTCCTCCCTGCAGAGTTTCTGATTCTGCAGGTGTGAGGAGGGAGGCGAGTAATTTCATTTCCAAGTTCCCAGTGCTGACTGCTCTAGGAACCATACTTTGAGAACTGCAGAGGTACAAGAAACTAAACCTCTTGATGATGATCTTAGAATGCACATTTTGGGCCGAGCATGGTGGCTCACACCTGTAATCCCAGCATTTTGGGAGACCCAGGTGGGCAGATCATTTGAGCTTGGGAGTTGGAGGTCAGTCTGGGCAACAGAGCAAGATCCCACGTCTATTTTTATTTTATTCTATTTTATTTTTTGAGATGGAGTCTCACTCTGTTGCCCAGGCTGGAGTGCAGTGGTGCAATCTCAGCTCACTGCAACTTCTGCCTCCCGGATTCAAGCAGTTCTCCTGCCTCAGCCTCCCGAGTAGCTGGGATTATAGGCATGCACCACCATGCCTGGCTAATTGTTGTATTTTTACTAGAGACGGGGTTTCACCATGTTGGCCAGGCTGGTATTGAACTCCTAACCTCAAGGTGATCTGCCCACCTCAACCTCCCAAAATGCTGGGATTACGGGCATGAGCCACGGTGCCCAGCCCCATCTCTATTTTTAAAAAATGAATGTTTTAAGGCTGGGCACCGTGGCTCATGGCTGTAATCCCAGCACTTTGGGAGGCCAAGGTAGGTGGATCACCTAAGGTAAGGAGTTTGAGACCAGCCTGGCCAACCTGGTGAAACCCTACCTCCACTGAATACAAAAAATTAACTGGCCTGGTGGCTCATGCATATAATTCCAGCTATTTGGGAGGCTGAGGCAGGAGACTCACTTAAACCTGGGAGGTGGAGGTTGCAGTGAGCTGAGATTTCGCCATTGCACTCCAGCCTGGGCAACAAGAGTGAAATTCCGTCTCAAAAAAAAAAAAATCATGTTTTATACTACTTTTGTAGAGGAAGAGAAGAAATCCCAACATTCTTCCACTCCATCTTCCCAAAACACAGGTGGAGTTTAGATTGGTCCTATAGGGGTTTCTTTTAATTACAATTGACCCTTCAAGAGTGTGGATTTGAACGGAGTGGATCCACTTATATCTAAAATTTTTTCAACCAAAGGTCAATGGAAAATACAGTATTTGTGGGATGTGAAATCCATGTATAGGAAGGACTGACTTTTCCTATACTTTCTTAGGGAAGGACTTGAGTGTGCATGAATTTTGGTATATGTGGGGTTCCTGGAAACAATTCCCCCATATACTGATGGATGACTATATATTTTCACGTAAATACTAAATCTTCCACTTCACCATCTCCTTTCCTGGTGTTTCCCTTGCTGGCAACTGTGAAATAGTCTGGACTAGCATCCAACTCCTCCTCCTCCCACAACTTTTTATAATGACAGTCCTCTCTTATTGATTTGTAATTGGCCGCTTTACATAAAAAGGTGATTATATCTGTATCTGAACACTTTTTCCCCACCTTGCCTTTTATCTCAAACTTTACTTGTTTAAATTGTTTATATTTTATGTTAGTGGGATCTTTCCCTATTATCTTTCTTGGTGGTTATTATAAGAAAGCTATTGAATGTCTTATGTTTTAGCTCCTTCTTATCTTTTTGGGACGTCATATAAGGATAGGATTTGAGACCAGCCTGGCCAGCATGGTGAAACCCTGTCTCTACTAAAAATACAAAATATTAGCTGAGCATGGTGGCCCACGCCTGTAAAGAAGAGCAGTAGTCTGTTGGTATGAGATATTTGAAGTGTTTTTGTTGAATTTTTTTTTAGGAAGTAGAAGAGTTTTTCTGTGGGGTACAGGTGGGTTTTTTTTTTTTTGAAGCCAGGGGGTGTTGCTGGCGGTGGGTATCACAAGGTCCAGTGTCACAAGGTTGGGTTATCAGTTAAGGCAGGAATGGTTGAGGCAGGAATGGTGGAATGTTGCAAGGTTGGTTAATTGGGCGCTGCAGGAGCAGCCATTTTCCTTCTTTTTGTGGTTTTTCTGTTACTTCAGATTCTCTGGCTCCAGGAGGCCATCCAGAGGGTACGTGTGGGTCATGGAGGTCACCATGGCCTAACCATGGTACAGCCCACAGTGTGGTCTGTTTAAAAACCTTACACCAACCTCAGGTGATCCGCCTGCCATGGCCTTCCAAAGTGCTGGGATTACAGGTGTGAGCCACTGCACCCTACCTGTTTTACTGTCACACTGGCTGGAGTGCAATGGCAAAATCTCGGCTCACTATAACCTCTGCCTCCCAGGTTCAAGTGGTTCTTCTCCCTCAGCCTCCTGAGTAGCTGTGATTAATGTGCACACCACCACAACCGGCTACTTTTTTGTATTTTTAGTAGAGATGGGGTTTCACTGTGTTAGCCAAACTAGTCTCGAGCTCCTGACCTTGTAATCCACCTGCCTTGGACTCTCAAAGTGCTGGGATTACAGGTGTGAGGCACTGCACCCGGCCACAATGAACTATTATTTAGGCATTAAAAATGTAATACTGATAAATGTTACAACATGAATGTACCTGGAAATATTCTGCTAAGTGAAAGAAGCCAGTTTTAAAAGGTCACATATTATATAATCCTATTTATATGGAAATCTAGAATAGAGAAATCTCCAGAACAGAAATTAGTTTAGTGCTTGTTTAGGGCTGGGTGTTAGAGATGGGAGTGGGGAAAGAGGAGAGGGGAGATAAGAACTGAATGATAGCTAAAGGGCATAAAGTTTCTTTCTGAGGTGATGAAAATGTTCTAAATGCGTTGTGCTGATGGTTGCACTTACCTGGGAAATGCCAGACACCACTGAATTGTGCACTCCAAATTGTATTCACCGTTTCCATTTTCACCTTTACCTCATCTTGTCAAAGGATAGTCAGTAGTCAACTAGCATACCTTGTTTTTACTTTTTAATTTTTTTTGAGACAGAGTTTCGCTTTTGTCGCCCAGGCTGGAGTGCAGTGGCACAATCTTGGCTCACTGCAACTTTTGCCTTCCAGGTTCAAGTGATTCTCCTGCCTCAGCCTCCCAAGTAGCTGGAATTCCAGGTGCCTAACACCATGCCCAGCTAATTTTTGAATTTTTAGTAGAGATGCGTTTTTGCCATGTTGGCCAGGCTGGTCTTGAACTTTTTACCTCAGCTGATCCGCCTGCCTTGGCCTCCCAAAGTGCTGGGATTACAGGCATGAGCCACCACGCCCTGCCTAGTATATATACCTTGAGGATCCTTTTTGGCAGCAAAGTGATTCACCTCTTTTTTTACAGTGATATAATACAGAATTGAAGACATTAATTTTTATGGCAGCTGAGGAGTCTTTAGTATTTAGTAATTAGTTACTAATAGTTATAAATAGTTACTAATACTAATAGTTATTAATAAAAATAGTTATGAATACTAATAGTTACTAAATGCTAAATTATTATTTGGTAATTAGTTACTAATAGTTACTCATTAGTTACTAATTACTAAATAGTAAAGGAAAGTATAATTTTGTGTTCAAAAATTAAAATCAATGCATTACTAGGGTTCATATTCAATATGCTATAGCTGAGTCTGGCTTCTTTTTTTTTTTTGAGACAGAGTCTCACTTTGTCACCCAGTCTGGAGTGCAATGGCACGATCTTGGCTCACTGCAACCTCCACCTCCCAGATTCAAGTGATTCTCCTGCCTCAACCTCTTGAGTAGCTGGGATTACAGGCACCTGCCACCACACCTGGCTAATTTTTTGTATTTTTAGTAGAGACAGGGTTTTGCCATGTTGGCCAGGCTGGTCTCGAACTCCTGACTTCATGATCCACCTGCCTTGGCCTCCCAAAGAGTTGGGATTACAGGCATGAGCCACTGCACCTGGCCTGAGTCTGGCTTTTTATTAAACTTGCCAATCTTGTGACATGCCTACTGCATATGCACATGAATGGATCTCACTGGAACTCCACAAGGGCACTTTGTTATCAGTGTAGTGCTGGGTTGGTTTTGTTTTCAATTGCTTTTCTTGTTTTTAAGTTATTAGTTATTATTAGTCTTGCAATTTAATTTGTTATATCCTAGACTGCAGAGGTGTATGTTCAGCTCAGCAATATTTTGGGTCTATAATGTTTCCATGTAAAGCATCTATCACTTAAGGTAAAGCACATATTTTCCTAAAACTTACTTGTACGGTGTCACTGCATTGGTGATGTGTGATGCCTGAGTCTGCTATTTGAATGACTTGCGTCATGCTCTCAGAGTAAGAGTAACACTATTTCTGTATTAATGATTTATGCACAGGTTTATTGTGTATCAGGCCAGGACTAGGGTCAAGTGATGAGGCATTCACTCTCAGGGTCTTGTGAGTGCTGATCCTGAATGTGAACACCTTGAGTTTTAAACCCCAGGTGTTTCACATGTCTCATCCTAATCTTGACCCTGTGGTCCTTTAAAAAATCCTATACATAAGGCCATAAAAAAATAAGTCATTCAAGGCTGGGCACGGTGGCTCACGCCTATAACCCCAGCACTTTGGGAGGCTGAGGTGGGTGGATTACCTGAGGCCAGGAGTTCGAGACCAGCCTAGCCAACATGGTGAAACCCCATCTCTACTAAAAATACAAAAAAAATTAGCCAAGAGGTGTAGTCCCAGCTATTCCAGAGGCTGAGGCAGTAGAATCGCTTGAACCCCTGCAGGTGGAAGTTGTAGCGAGCCTAGATCGCGCCCTTGCACTCCAGCCTGGGTGACAAGAGCAAGACTCTGTCCCACAAGCAAGCAAGCAAACAAAAAAACCCAGCCACTGAGTTTTTGGCAATCTGTTAAAACAGCTATATGAAACTTAACACACCTCCTGAGATAAATGAACATTTTAAGTATTGTTTTTCGGTTTTTATATATACTGTAGCTTGCCACCAAGGGTGGGGATCCGGCTTTACTATTTGAGGTGTGAATAGCAGTTCCAGAATCCCCACTTGTTCTAATGAGCAGAACAAGCTGCTTTCAGGTGTAAAGACCCCAGGGCCTCCCTTGGTGCTGCAGTGTCCGCCGTGGTGGGCTTGAAGTGCTTCAAGCAGGAAAGTCATCTTATCAAATTCTGATGCTACAGTTGTTGCCATCAAAGCTGTTAACTGGATATTGTTGCTGGAACTCAAGGCCATGTGGAAAGGTGTGTCTATTCTGGTGGGAGCCAGAGTTCACTGCTACTTTCCAAAGCCCATAACCTCTATTTGAATGAAAGAGGATCTATCACAAAAATTTAGAAAACCATTTTCAAGAGCTAAACAAAAATTTGAATATTCTGATTGAAAGTGCCCCCATTTTTTGTTGTTTGTTTTTAACTTGATGTGGAGTCTTATTATGTTTCCCAGGCTGGTCTTGAACTTCTGGGCTCAAACTATCCTCCCACCTCAGCCTTCTGAGCAGCTGGTATTATAGGTATGTAACACTGAGACTGGCTTTGAAAGTACCTATTGAGTGCCAGACAGTTAATTTTTAAAAGAGATCCACACATTACATATTTTCTGATAAAATTTCAAGTCCTCAGAGTCAAAGAAAAAAATCCTAAAAGGTTATATAGAGCATAGATTATCTAGCAAAGGAAAAGGTCTAATTAGTAACAGAGTCCCCATTAGTGACATTTGATACTAAAAGTGATCAGAGCAAAGTTCCAAGGGAGATTATCTTAAATTCAGAATTATGTACCAACAAATCTATCATTCAAGAGTGAAAACAAATGTAAGAACTTTCAGAACACTTATTAATAATTATCCAAGGATGCAGTCTAATTGTATAAAATATTAATTTAAGAAAGAGATAAATGGAATGTAAAAAAATAGCAAGCAGAGAAATAAGTTAAACTCATAGTTAAGTGTAAGTAGTTGTTGATAACATTACTTTGATGCTAATGGTAATTGTGAAGAAATTGCCTAAGCATTGCCTAAAAAGTAGAGGCAAAGATTAGATAAAAATGGTATATTCTCTCCTCCTGCCCTAATTCTACTTTTGATAGAAAAGGTCTTTCTTTTCAATTCTTATAACTTTTTTCTTTTTCTTGCCTTATCAAGCTGGCTACAGTTTCCTTTAAAATGTTGAATATGAAAGTGGTAATGTCATCCTTATTACTTTCTTTAAATAAAATACTTCTGAGATTTCATCTTTAAGAATAACATGTTTGCGACCAGGCGTCGTGGCTCATGCCTGTAATCCCAGCACTTTGGGAGGCTGAGGTGGGTGGATCACGAGGTCAGGAATTCGAGACCAGTCTGGCCAACATAGTGAAACCCCATCTCTACTAAAAATACAAAACATTAGCCGGGTGTGGTGGTGTGCACCTGTAATCCCACTACTTGGGAGGCTGAGGCAGAAGAATCATGTAAACCCAGGAGGCGGAGGTTGCAGTGAGCCGAGATCGCACCATTGCACTCCAACCCAGTCAAGAGTGCAAGACTCTGTCTCAAAAAGAGAGAGAGAGAGAGAGAAAAGAATAACATGTTTGCAGTAGATTTTTGGTAGGTAATTATACGTCCAGCTTATCCGTGAGTTTCTTCATTTAGCCTTTTCTCCTTTGCTTCTTTGGAACCAAACCAGGTCCACAGACATTCTTTCTGCCAGTTCAGGCATTCTGATTGCATTGGTGTAAAAAGAAGCCAGGACTTGTGCTTTGATCCTCTAAGAGTGTCCTTTCATCTTGGAGAAATCGACTTTGCTGGCTCATTCTGAGATTTGTGGAAATCAATATCCCCTGTCTGCTTCTTCCCACATGCAACACTGTTTGATCTTTGCTGCTCTGGAAAGTCCTTCACATACTTTGTGGTTTACAGTTTCTATTTCTTCTAGTTTCAATGAAGTTAGAGTTTCTAGTTCTCATTCTCTTTATGGCTTTTTGATATTATCCACTGAAGGGGATTACTGACTTTTTACTGACATCTTCCAGTAAAAATCATAGCAGAATTCTTATCAGAAACTTACAAGCTAATCCTAGTTAATTGGCAAGTGCAAGGACCAAAAATAGCCAAGAACATTTTGAGCATAATAACTGAAATGATGCTATTGCTATTAGAAAAAAAAAATAGACAAATGGAAAATAATAGCTTAGAAACTGACCCAAGGAGCTTAGACTGAGAAGCAAATAGCACTAAAAACAGCACTATTCAATAAATGGTGCTGGAAACATTAACTATCCAAATGGATAAAGATACCTTAGATGCATTGCTTATGCCCCCCCCCACAAATAATTTTCACATATATCAAAATGGTAAATCAGAAACAGAAAAACCATTAATAGAAAATGTGAGAGAATAATCTTATGGTCTCAGGGTAGGGCAGGGTTTCTTAGAGAAGGCTTAAAATGCATAATGCATAGACCATTATAGTATCAGGATGGCTGGAGTAAGATAAGGGAGGAGGTACAAACGGGGTATGGTAGTTCATGCCTGTAATCCCAGCACTTTGTGAGTCCAAGGCAGGAGGATTGCTTGAAGCCAGGAGTTCAAGACCAGCTTGAGCTACATAGGGAGACCCTGTCTTTACAAAAAATAAAAATAATATTAGCCGGGTATGGTGGCACACATCTGTGGTCCCAGCTACTTGGGAGGCTGAGGCAGGAGAATTGCTTGAGCTCAGGAGGTTGAGGCTGCAGTGAGCTGTGATTGCACTCCAGCCTGAGCAACAGAGTGAGAGGCTGTCTACCCTGCTGCCCTGCAAAAATAAAGAGAAAAAAAAAAAGAAAAGAAAAGAAGGAAAGAAAAGGAAAAGGTGAGAGGCCCAAGGTGAGGAGAGATGGAGAGAAGAGTTGGGCAGATCCTGTGGCAACCTGCAGGCTTTAATGAGTTAAAGACTTTTTGGCAAAGTGGCAAAAGTCTTAAAGCAGGAAAGTAATCTTGTCAAATTTGTGAAATTTTTTTTTTTTTTAGACAGATTCTTGCTCTGTTGCTCAGACTGGAGTGCAATAGTGCGATCTCGGCTCACTGCAACCCCTGCCTCCTGGGTTCAAGCAATTCTCTGCCTTAGCCTCCCGAGTAGCTGGGACCACAGGCGCGTGCCACCACGCCCGGCTAATTTTTTTTTGTATTTTTAGTAGAGACAGGGTTTCACCATCTTGGCTAGGCTGGTCTTGAACTCCTCACCTCATGATCCACCTGCCTTAGCCTCCCAAAGTGCTTGGATTATAGGCATGAGCCACTATACCTGGCCAAATTTGTGTTTTTAAATATTAGACTGGCTGCAATGGGTTGCCAGGGGATGGGGAGATATTAGGAGACCACTCAGGAAGCAGTTGCAGTAGAGCAAATGATGAGGCTGGCATGGATTGGAATGATTACAGAGTGAATGGTAAGAATAGAATGTTACAAGGCCGGATGCAGTGGCTCATGCCTATAATCCCAGCACTTTGGGAGGCCGAGGCGGGCGGATCACCAGGTCAAGAGATCGAGACCATCCTGGCCAACACGGTGAAACCCTGTCTCTACTAAAAATACAAAAAAAAATTAGCCGGGCGTGGTGGCACACGCCTGTGGTCCCAGCTACTCGGGAGGCTGAGGCGGAAGAATCGCTTGAACCCAGGAGGCGGAGGTTGCAGTGAGCCGAGATTGCGCCACGGCACTCCAGCCTGGTGACAGCGCAAGAATCCGTCTCAAAAAAAAAAAAAAAAAAAGAATAGAATATTACAAGATAAAGACAGGATATAGACTCAGCAGAAACTGGTGCTTGTTTGGATTTGTTGAGTGAGGGAGGAGTTGGGGTCGTCTTGGGATATGTTGATTTTAAGGACCCAGACCCAGTGAGATACCCAAGAGGAGAGGTTGAGAAACCAGTTGAATATATGTGTTTGGAACTTTAAAAATGTGTTTGAGCTCCAGGTTTAAATTTGGAATTATTGTGTGTAGATAGTAATTAAGGTTATAAGGGTGACGAGAGCACTAGAACAAGGCATACACTCTGACCCTTGGAGTGGCCATATATTTCTGTATAGCCCACAAGCTAAGAATTGTCTTTGTATGTTTGAATGGTTAGGGAAAAAATCAAAAGAATAATAATATTTTCTGACATGTGTTAATTAATGAAATTCAAATTTTGTGTCTGTAAATCAGGTTTTATTGGAACATGGCCATACCCATTCATTTGTCAGCTTTCAAGCTGTGTGGCTGTGATAGAGACCTAGAGATAGTGTAGTCTGCAGAGCCTAAAATATTTGTTGTGTGGCCCTTTTGCAGACACTCTGCTGACCCTTGACTTAGACAAAGACCATGTCATGATAAGTGAGTAGGGCTTTAGGCCACTTTCTGATAAGTGTCCACATCAATGGTTTATTAAAGGATAATGAACTGACAAAAGAAGCTAAGAAGTTGCCAGAGAATTAGGAGAACCAGGCGTGGCTCAAGGGTGACCAGTTGATTTATTGACACAGAGGTCATTAATGTCCTTTGGAGGTTATTTGAAAGAAGAGGTCAGGGGAGGAAGAGTGACAGAATGGAGATGAGCTAGGTTGAGGAGAAAGGCATATATGAGGAACAGGAGGAATTGGAGATGGCAGCTGTTGGCAGCTCCTTCTAGAACTGTGGCTGGATGAGAGGAGATGAAGCATCTTAAGGAATATAAAGGCTTAAGGCAGACTAATTTGTCTTTTATTTTTATTAAGATGGAAGAGACTTGAATATATCTAAAGGCAAAAATAAAGAAGCCCTTAGAACAGAATAGGATGAAGATTTAGAAGAGAAAGGATCATCATTTGTACAAGTTTCCTGAGAAAGAATTTTCCTTGAACATGGGTGGGTTTTGCTTATTTCAAGATGTGCATACATAGACTCTTTCTCGCTGGGTGCAGTAGCTCTTGCCTTCCAGCACTTGGGAGGCCAATGCAGGGCAGGAGTTCGAGACCAGCCCGGCCAACATGGTGAAACCCAGTCTCTACTAAAAATACAAAATTAGCCTGGCGTGGTGGTGGGCGCCTGTAGTCACAGCTACTCAGGAGACTGAGACATGAGAATCACTTGAACCCAGAAGGCAGAGGTTGCAGTGAGCCAAGATTGTGCCACTGCACTCCAGCCTGGGCAACAGAGTGAGACTCTTTGTCTCAAAAAAAAAAAAAAGAAAAAGATTCTCTCAGCGTACAAATTTTTTTAAATCAATCTCCACATCACACTTGTTTCTTCTGGTTCAACCTTTCATTTGCCCCTCAGATTTCTTTTTGTCATTTCCTTAATGAGGCCTAATTGTCTCACCTATCCCCACCAATCTAAATTAGACCTCAATTGTCTGAATAAATGAGGAGATGCAGAGCACAAATAAGGAAATATTTTGGCCAGGCTCAGTGGCTCCTGTCTGTAATCCTGACACTTTGGGTGGCCAAGGTGGGAGAATTGCTTGAGAACAGGAGTTTGAGACCAGCCTGGGCAACATAGTGAGACCCTGTCTCTACTAAAGAAAAAAAATATATAAATGTATAATATTTGTACTATGAAATATATATAGTTATTTTACAGACACACACACATATATATGTAAAATAAAATCACTGTCCTGGCATAGTGGTGCACACCTGCAGTCTTAGCTACTCAGGAGGCTGAGGTGGGAGGATCTCCTGAGCTCAGGAGTTAGAGGTTGCAACGAGCTGTGATGGCACGACTGCACTCTAGTCTGGGTGATAGAGCGAGACCCTCTCTCAAAAAAAGAAAGAAAGAGAGAGAGAAAGGAAGGAAAGAAAGAAAGAAAGATTGATTTTGACCTTGGATGGAAGGATTCTTCAAGAAGAAAGAATGTATACAAATGCAGGCAGACAGCTGAGAGAGTTTCCATCTGTCTTCTCTGTTTTGTGTTGCTATAACAGAATACTACAGACTGGGTAATTTATAAACGATAGAAGTGTATTAGGCTCACAGTTCTGGAAGCTGGGAAGTCAGAGATCAAGGGGCTGCATCTGCTGAGGGACTTTATGCTGCATCATCCCATGGTGGAAGACAAAGCCAAGAGAGCAAGAGAGGGTGGAACTCACTTTTATAACCAACCCACTCTCAAGATAACTAATCCACCCCCATGATAATGACATGAATCCACTGTTTGCCTGTGTTTGCTCTGTGTATTTGGAGGCAAGACCATCTGTAGAAAGTGAGGTTGGTAGGGGAGGCTGGAGGCTTGAGAAGAGTGGAGAAAGTCTGAAGTAGTCGTTGCTATAGTGGAAATGTGTGACAATCAGATCATCATAGCAAGAGGCTGGCTGGAATTGAGGGCCCAGTTGAAGTGATAAGTTGAGAACATACAGATATAATGTTCTGCTTGATTGTGCAATTTCTGCACTAATACTCAGCAGTCTAACATAGAGATAATGGCTATCTGAATTCGTTATAGGAACTGTGGATTTCCAAATGGGTACAAACAAAAGACAAAGGGGCAAAAAGAATGTTTGCAAAAATAGAGATTGGCAGTAGGTATTATGAATAGCAAATAAAAAGAAGCTAGGAAGAGATGAATGGAGAAGCAGAACTAGAGGGAGTGAAATGTGTAAAATAAGTGCCGTGATGGTGGTTAGTTATGCAAGCTGCAAGGGGATGAGGGAAGTGGTTAGATAAAATCAGACTGGGGAAATGGGCAGGTTTGGGGGATGTTTGTAAAAGTTTCTTTAAACATGTTAACATCCTTACACTAGAAAAGAAACATCAGGTTTAGAAATGGAAAAATTGTCTATGCCATCATGAGATGTGGCCAGAAGTAATTGCTTCATATCAAACAGTCTGGTTTGAACCTTCATTTCACTACTTGTTAGCTGTGTGACAATGTCTGCTTCTGTAAAAGAAAAAAATCATCATAGGGCCTGTATCATGGGAATTTCATGATGATGAACTGAAACAGTCTTCAGAAAGCACTTAGTACAGTGCCTGGCACATACTAAGAATTCAATAAATGTTAATTATTGATGTTGCTGATGCTATTACAGGTTCAGTAACCCTGATTCTGTAATGCTTGGCCCCAGAGTGTTTCATATTTTGGATTTTTTTTCAGATTTTGGAATATTTGCATTATGCTTACTGGTTGAGCATCCCAAATCCAAAAATCTGAATTCCTAAACGTTCCAATGAGCATTTCCTTTAAACATCAAGTTAGTGCCCAAAAAATTTCAGATTTTGGAGCATTTGGATTTTGGAGTTTTGGATTTGGGATGTTCAACCTATACTTGGAACCAAATCATTATCTCAAGTCCTTTTGTGTGTGTGTGAGATGGAGACTCACTCTAATCACCCAGGCTGGAGTGCAGTGGCACGATCTCAGCTCACTGCAACCTCTGCCTCCCAGGCTCAAGTCGTCCTTCTGTCTCAGCCTCCTGAGTAACTAGGACTACAGGCGCACACCTCTATGCTTAGCTAATCAAGTCCTTTAATCTAACAACAATCTTGGGCCTCCAAAGTGACTCTTTTGTACATATGCAGCTGATCCTGAGTAACTTTGATTTCTCTTGGAATAGAAACGTGAATTCTATGGGAGTCACATTGACCTTGTAGTTAATCACAAACATGGCCCCGAAGCCTTGTGACCAGCATGGCTGTAGTCTGTGAAATATTGGATTGTAAATTTTTTCTTTTAAACAAGATTGTTAGTACAAAATTAAATTTAATATTTTAAACGTTTAAATATAATTTAATAGATTAACAAAAAGGGCTGGAAAAGATACTGCTTATTCATATTGTTATCCAAATGTTTACTGTTGCCTGTAAGGGAAGTACATTCACTCAACAGAGAATATTTAATTCAATCATGTATAAGGAATTAAGGGCATTGAATAAGACTGAGCCTTTTCTAAATGTGAGGTTCTTTGAACTGGCTGCACCATTCCATACCCTTAATCGAGCCATGGCAACCCCCGTGACCCACACATATACCTCTGGATGGCCTCACAGAATTAGAAAATCTGAAGTAACTGGAAGACCATGAAAAGGGGAAGAATGATCAACCCCTGTGGAGCTTAATTAACTTGAGATACTCTTCTGTTGTTCCTTATTCCCACTCCAATTGATAAGGCAATTGGACTTTGTAACAGACCTTGGTCAACCTCATGACTCCAGACCCTACGACTCCCTCTCAGCTTGCAAAAATGCCCCAAACTGTAACTTCTGTAACTTTCTACTGCCTACCCTAAACCTATAAAGCCAACTCCTATCCCACCACCCTCCGCTAATTCTGTTTTCCAGCAGCCTGCTCATACCCAGGTGAATAGACAGCCATGTTGCTCACACAAAGCCTGTTTGGGGTGGGGGAGTCTTTTCATTCAGAGCATGAATTTTCACACTAAAAGGATTTCCAACCTGGATATGAAGAGAAACAGACATTAGGTAAGATGTGAGAAATCTAATAATAGAGGAGAAATAAGAGTGATAAGGAAGTAGAGGGGAAGAAGGATTAATTCTGCCTGGGACAGTCAGAGAAATGAATCTCTGTCCTTAGATCCATTTATTTTAAGCCTACTAAATATCTCAGTGGTTCCTTCCTGACCAGGGCAGTGTGACATGAATGGAGAGGAGGGAACTGATCCAACAAATGCTCCTGGTTTAGAAACTAACAGGAATGTGGGAGTCATTGAAAAGGGAAGAATGTAGGATGTTTCAGAAGATTCTGCCTTGAATTAAGACAGATGGATAAGGGAGGGTGAGAAGTTTGAGAGCAAGCGAGGGAATTCTCCTGTTCAAGGGGCAGTTGAAAGAAGTGACTGTGGGCCAGGCATGGTGGCTCATTCCTGTAATCCCAACACTTTGGGAGGCTGAGGGCAGGTGGATCACTTGAGGTCCAGAGTTCAAGACCAGCCTGGGCAACATAGTGAGATCCCATCTTTACAAAAGTAAAAAAATTAGCCAAGCATGGTGGTGTGCACCTGTAGTCCCAGTTAGTTGGGAGGATCAGTTGAGCTGGGGAGGTTGAGGCTGCAGTGTGCTGTGATCCTGACACTGTACTTCAGCCTGGGTGACAGAGTGAGACCTGCCTCAAAGAAGAGAAAAGAAAGAAAAAGAGTGCATCTGCTAAAGCCAGTTATTAATTGTACTCACCTAAAAGTGAGACAGACATTATACGCATTCTGATCCCATGCCTTCCTGGGTTATTAAGGACTTGCCTTCCTGGCTAATTAAACCATAATTCAATCAAGGTTTTATATCTAATTTCCAGTCTATGGAATATATATGGGATACGAAACAAGTTAAAATCAAAACAAGAAGGCAGTCAGCCACATCGCAAATGTGGGATGTTCTACTAAGCCAAAAGATCTATACTAGAAGAAAGGAAAGAAAGATTTAAGAGACATGAACACATTCCATGAGTGGAACTTGTTCAGATCCTTATTTCAGTAAACCGAATAGCATTTTTTAGACACCTTGAGAAACAAGAATTTAAATATGTTATTCAATTACAGATGGTTCCTGACTTACAATGGTTTGACTTAGGATTTTTAGACTTTAGGATGGTGCAAAAGCAATCTGCTTTCAGTGGAAACCATACTTTGAGTGGCCATGCAACCGTTATATATTTTTTTACCTCCAGTACAATATTCAATAAATTACATGAGATATTCAACACTTTATTATAAGATAGACTAGACTTTGTGTTAGATGATTTTGCCCAACTGTAGGCTAATGTAAGTGTTCTGAGTATGCTTAAGGTAGGCTAGCTATGATATATTCCTCAAGTTAGGTGTATTAAATGCATTTTTGACTTACAGTATTTTCAACTTACAATGGGTTTAAGTGGAGAGGCATCTATATATTAAAGAACTATTGTTAATTTTGTTATAGGTGTTAGCAGCATTATGTTGGGTGAGAACTGTCTATTTTTTTCTTTCGAGATGCACAAGAAAATATTTAAGGGTGAAATGACATAATGGCTTAGATTTGGTTTAAAATATTCCAGTTAAAAAATGTGGAGAACAATAAATGAAACAAGCATAGCATTATATGGATGACTGTGAAACTTGATTGATAGGCTTATGGAGGTCCATCATACTATATTTTTGAAGTATGTTTGGAAGTTTTGTATTTAAACATTAAAAATAAGTTGTATCAGAAAAATATATATATTGGGAACTGAGGAGACAAGATGGGGCTAATGATAGAAACAGATTTGAGAAGCTGTCCCAAGGTGGAGTACTTGGTGTGCATGGTATGCCCATACTGTTTAAAGTGGACAGCTACAGCTTTATAGGACCCATCAGGGTGACACTGAAGGACAGTGGTGAAAGAAAATTCTCAGGCCAGGCATGGTGGCTTACACCTGTAATCCGAGCACTCCGGGAAGCCGAGGTAGGTGAATCACTTAAGGCCAGCAGTTCTAGACCAGCCTGGCCAACATGGCGAAACCCAGTCTCTACTAAAAATACAAAAATTAGCTGGGCATGGTGGCACATGCCTGTGGTCCCAGCTACTCAGGAGGCTGAGGCAGGAAAATCGTTTGAACCCAGGAGGCACAAGTTGCAGTGAGCCAAGAAGGCAACACTACACTTCAGCCTAGGTAATAAAGCAAGACTCCATCTCAAAAACAAAAGAAAAGAAAATTCTCTAGTAGTCTGTCTACTTTGGAGAGACAGTTGGCCAGACATATGGCTCTATACTCATTATTTGAGCAGTTGCGTAGTTGGTCTTGATGTTAGACTTGGAAAAAACAGGACTGAAAGATTGGTGAACAGGAAGTCTGGGGAAGAATAAGCACAAACTGTGAAGATATTTGTGTCCTGTGTAAATTCTCACCAGACAGCACACACTACAGAGGAAGAAGAGAAAGCTTTTGATTGGCAGGTGAAACAGATGACACACTCTCTGTATATCAGCCAGCCACTTTCCCCAGAAAACCCAGTGCTTCCTCAATGGGCCCATGAACAAAGTGGATATGGTGGCAGAGATAGAAGCTATGTATGAGCTTGATAGTATGGACTTTTCTTTACCAAGGCTGACCTGGCCAATGCTACTGAGTGCCAAATCTGTTAACAGCAGAGACCAACACAGAGCACTGAAATGGCAGTTTTCTAAGGGGACCAGTCAGCTATCAAGTGGCAGGTTCATTATGCTGGATCTCATTCATCATTGAAAGAATAGAGATTTGCCTTCATTAGAGTAGACACACATTCTGAATATAGATCTGACTTCCCTACCCACAGTTGCTCTGCTAGCACTACTATCCATGGACTCACAAAATGATTTGTTTTTTTGTTTTTTCTTTTTTCTTTTCTTTAGACAGAGTCTTGCTCTGTTATCCAGGCTGGAGTGCTGTGGTGAGATTTCAGCTCACTGCAACCTCCAACTCCCGGGTTAAAGCAATTCTCCTGCCTCAGCCTCCCGAATAGCTGGGATTACGGGTGCCCACCACCATGCCTGGCTAATTTTCATATTTTTAGTAGAGACAAGGTTTCACCATGTTGGCCAGGCTAGTCTCGAACTCCTGACCTCAGGTGATCCGCCTGCCTCGGTCTCCCAAAGTGCTGGGATTACAGGTCTGAGCCACCATGCCCGGCCTCACAAAATGACTTATTTGTGATCAAGTCACTCTGTACAATGATAAGAAAACTAATTCTTATCCTTCTTATCAAGGAACTCATTTGATACAAAGAAAGCATGTCAGTTGGCTCATGTCCATAGAATTAACAATTCTCAACACATATCTCATCAACTGGAAGTGTCTGGCCTTGTTGAAATCTGTAAGGGCTTCCTGAAGGCTCAGTTCTAGATGCAGTTGGGAGACAACTCCCTGAAAGAATGGATCTTTCTCTTTCCAAAGTAGACTACCACATGTATGACTTGAAGTACTGCTTATCGGAGGATTTTCCTTCACCGCTGTCCTTGGGTACCATATATACTTTGTCTAAGGATACAGTACATGCTTTGAACCAGAGACCACTACTATGGCACTATCTTCTCTATGGCTAGAACACAAGGGTCTGGGAATCCAGGACTGAAAGTGGGAGTGGCTCATAAAAACCCATGCACAGAATTTTGCTTCCTATTCTTATAACTTTGGGCTCTGCTGATCTGAAGATCTTAGTGTCCAAGGAGGGAAATGCTGTCACCAGGAGGCACAACAGTGGAGCCAATGAATGCAAAGATGAGTTTTCCACTCGGCCATTCTGAACTGCTCACCCCACTTCACCAGCAGGGAGAAATAACTGTCACTCCACTGGCTGGAGTGATTGATCCAAATCTTCAAGAGGAAAATGCATGCTCAGTGGAGGCAAGGTGGGCTACGGGATTCTCTGGGGGGCATCTCTTGGTACTTTCATGCTTAATAGTAAAGGTTAATGGAAAACTACAGCAACCAAAAAGAGACAAGACTACCGAAGACTCATACACTTCAGCAAAGATGATTTGGGTCACCCCACCAGGTAAAGAAACCTGACCAGCTGAGGTCTGGGTGAGGCAAGGAAGATCTGGAATGGGAAGTGGAAGAAGAGAGTCATAGATATGACTTTATATGATTTTATAATTGATCTTGTGACCAATTATAAAAGTGAAGACTAGAGTAGCTTTGTGTATTTTCATTTTGCTTATATGTATTTATATATGCTAACCATTTCTAATTTTCCTTCTTTCCATTATTTTATATACCGGTTATGGGAGGTTAACTCTGTAATTTATTTCTTTAGGTAACAGAATATTCTGTTGGTCTGTGACTACATTTGAGGAGTAATTAATTCATATAGCCAGCGATGGATACAATGACTTTTGAGACTGAGTGTCTCCTAGTGTTAGGGAAAGTATGAGAACTTCTCCATTTGCACAAAGGGTAGATGTGTCCCAGGTAGAAAGAAAGTTGTTTTGTTGTTATATAGAAGTCCAAACTCCTGTAGGGATATAAATGGAAAAAATAGCCAAAGGGGTGGACTGTGCCAGTTACTAACTTGTTGTCTTTCAGCTGTAAATGTTCTTTGTGATGATGGAGCTGGATCCTGTAAACTGTAAACATTACTTCTTTGCCAGCTGACAATTGTTGTTAGAAAGCCAGGAGAAGGGCCAGGCATGGTGGCTTATGCCTATAATCCCAGCACTTTGGGAGGCCAAGGTGGGTGGATCACCTGAGGTCATGAGTTCGAGACCAGCCTGGCCAACATGGGGAAACCCCATCTTTACTAAAAATACAAAAATTAGCTGGGCATGGTGGTGGGCACCTGTGATCCCAGCTACTCAGGAGGCTGAGGCAGGAGAATTGCTTGAACTTTAAAGGTGGAGGTTGCGGTGAGCCTAGATTGCGCCATTGCACTCTCCAGCCTGGGTGACAGAGCAAGACTCTGTCTCAAAACGACAACAATAACAACAACAACAATAAAACAACAACAACAAACAACAAAAAAAAGAAAGGAGGACATTGCAAGAGAAAGGAGCTTCTCTCTTCCTGGTTCTGATGGCTTTTTTCTTTCTAGTTCTGGGAGCTCATACTCCAGCCTTCCCAGCTAAGTTTGGCAGCACTTCAGAGGGCAGATTCCCAGTGAGTTTCAGTGACACTCCTATGGGTGGCTTCCCAGTAAGTTACATAGCAGCACCCCAGTGAGGCTGAAGGACAGCCAGTTATGTTTGCCTTTAGCAAATTTTGCAGGCATTCCAGCAGGCGGCTTCCTAGAGAATTTCACCAGCACCCTATTGGATGGCTTCCCAGAAAGTCTCAGTGGCTTCCCCACTCCCAGAGGGCTTCCCATCAATTTGCAGTGGGAGCCTAGGAAGCTTTCTAGTCAATTTTGCAGGTGTCCCAGCAGGTGACTGAGTCTTGCTGGAACCTCAGTTGATGGTTTCCTGCTTGCCAGCGCCAGCCTGTGGCACCTCAGTAAACTTCTTGGCCTGTAGTGGTACTCAGCCACACCTTATGATGAATTCTGTACCTCAGCCTTGGGGAGAAAGAACCCTTTCCAAGTTCCTTGGGTATCCCACCTTAGCCTTAGAAGTGTGGCTTTTTCCTTTGTCTGCTGTTGCTATATTCTTTAGGGTTCTAATTACTCATGAGTAATCAATCCCCTATTACTAGGTACTTTTTTATATTAAATTTTCTCTATTCACCGTGTAAGTGGGGTTTCAGCTATTAAGGTTTTAAAATCTTTTTACTATAGAAAATTATAGAGCAATAATTAACCCTGACACACCCGTCTTCCAATACAAATAAACTAATCATGATTCACTTCCCCATCCACCCTCAGATTATTTTGAAGCACATGTGTGAGGTCATATTTAATTCTTAAATATTTCAAGATAGATAATAAAGATAGGTATAAAAGATACTATAGATTCTATAGAATATAAGATTCAACATCATAAGGAAGAGAGTTCCCAGGTAAGATAAACGCTTACAGCAGGCCCGCAGAGACAATGTCCAGATTGGGGGGGAAACAAAAGACAATAAAGAGTTGAACGTGGCCGGGTGTGGTGGCTCACACCTATAATCCCAGCACTTTGGGAGGCCAAGGAGGGTGGATGACTTGAGCCCAGGAGTTCGAGACCAGCCTGGGTGACATGGTGAAACCCTATCTCTACTAAAAGTACAAAAATCAGCCAGGCATGGTGGCACGTGTCTGTAGTCCCAGCTACTCAGGAGGCTGAGGCATGAGAATCGCCTGAGCCTGGGAGGCAGAGGTTGCAGTGAACCGAGATGGCGCCAGCACTCCAGCCTGGGTGACAAAAAGAGACTGTCTCAAAAAAAAAAAAAAAGTTGAAATAATCATAGTTACTTACTGGAAAGTAATCATAGTTGCTTACCAATGAGTGTGAGCATTTTGAAATAGTGATAAGTACACATAAAAAGTAACCAAAGAAAAAAACTTGAGGTAATCATCAATCTCAGGAAAAACAAAATGTAGAGTGCATGGCAGCTATGAACAATAGCTTCATACTTATGATCACATAAATACTGACAATTGATTTAAAACCACAGCATTAAAAGAAATAAGTGAAGGAAAGTTTGTAGGTAGAGGATATAAACATTCTTAACCACTGTAACATTTACTTAATGTTAAAATTAATGTATCAGGAAATGACAGTATAAGCATGTTCTTTGCATAGAAGTCACCAATAGGAGGAACAGCTAAAATATCATAGTTTCTTTTAATTAGGACTGCACATGGGGAGAACCATGGCATAAGGCCATGAATCTTTATTATAAGAAAGCTTTTAATAATATTTGATTTTAAAATCAAAATTATACATCACCTTGATTGAAAAATAAAAATTGGCTGGGTGCAGTGACTTATGCCTGTAATCTGAGCACTTTGGGAGGCCAAGGTGGGAGAATCACTTGATCCCAGGAGTTCGAGACGGTGAAACGCCGTTGCTACTATAATTATAAAAATTAGCCTGGTGTGATGGCACAAGGTTGTAATGGCAGATACTTGGGAGATTGAGGCAGGAGAATTGCTTGAACCCAGGTTGCAGTGAGCCAAGATCACTCTACTGCTCCCTAGGTGATGGAGGGAGACTTTATCTCAAAAAAATAAAAACGAGCAAAAAAAAAAAAAAAAAGAAAAAAGAAAGGAAACCACACTCACCTGGAATATTGTTGAGTGTAATCCAGAAATGTTCATCTGGACTGTAGGTATCCTGAGACCACTGGAGTAACTCAATGGCGATTTTATTATAAAGAACAAAATGGACAAATTCCCTTGTAAGGGCAACATAATTTGAACCAAAGTGGATTTTGAGTTGATGTGGAGGTGGGCTCTTCCTTTTACGCTTCTGTAGGACAAAAGTGTGTGATCTGGTTCTGTATTCTCTATGGGTATATTTGATCCTTTCAGTAGATTTCAGAACAGACACTAAATTAGGTGTAATGTTTGTCCAGTTCATCGTTTTTAAATACTGAACTATCTCCCTGTTGGTTTTTAGGGGGAAATCGTGATCACCAGTGTTAATGACATATCTCCACTGAACAGCCGATGCTATAAGATCTCTCATGCAGGCCAGGTCTGCTTGGAGCTTGGATTTGCCCCCATAAATAATATACTCAGACTGTGAGGATATAAATGCATTTGAGAAGCACTCCAGTAATTCACTCACCGCAATTTTGAAGTCAATCATGGCTGCCTTATCAACACGAATACAGTAGACATTTTGAGGCATGTAAATAGCCCCGAAAAGCTGTTCAAACATATCAAAATCTTGACTGATGGTCATTACATATGCCAGAGGGAATGCAGCTTCTTCTGTGGACAAAGGAGCTGTGATATAGTGGTTCTCTAGCACATAGTAAGGGCAAGAATCTATTCCAAACGTTGTGGATAGAGCACTTGGCAACACTTGCACCGTCTTCCCATTTAGGGCTGCGTCACAGATGTGCAGTAGGGAAAGGACTTGATATTCACCACCTGCATCATCCATTTGATCACTGTCTGGTTGACTTACACGCACGTTGTGTAATACCGTGACGATGATTATAGCTTGAAGAGTAATGATACAAAGATAACTGCTCCAAAACTTCATTTTAGTTTTTGACACCTTGGGGTAGAAGGGTGGAGGGAAAGAATTCTTCTTTGAGAGTTAAAGAAAATAATTAATTAATAAAACATTTTGCTTCTCTACAAGTCTCTGCAATCTACAGCAGTTTATATGGAAATTCTGTCTCCTCTAAAATCCACAGCCACTTGTGGGGAGATTTTGCCATCCAATGTCGCTAGGACCCTTCAAAACTAAATGAATGAGGGACATTAGTTGCACTCACTAATTTTATCAGTTGCACTCACTTTTCCAGATCCCCTTTGCTTATTTTAATTCCTGGCCATTTCCCAGTTGAGTGTCAATTCTGTGATATTTCTTACTTTTTGTTCTGTGAATGTTCTTATCTTTTAGTCAATGTATCCTCATCCAGGCTGGGCTACCAAGACTACTCAGTGTGACTCACCCTCCTTTCTGTCTTATCTGGCTGTAACTGGGGAGCTGGGGTCAAGGGTGAGCTCCCATTTCTTGTTTCTATTGTTGAATCAGCTAATCTGTCATAATTGTGTCCAGTTACATACCTCTCTATATCCACTCCATCTTTTGTGGCTAACTTCTCCCTGAGTATGCATATCTAGGTATATTCCATTAATTTCCCATCTGGCTTATCAATCCTAACCTTTTAAGCAGGAAGATCCTTCCAGATTTCTGTCTGTTCAAGTAAGAGTACTTCATTAGGCAGGGCTAGGTCTTAAGAGTTTTTATCCAAAGTGGTTAGCATAGCACCAGGCACATTTGGGCATTCCGTGGATTCTTCCAATGAATAATTGAAAGAGTGACTCATTTCCCTCGTTCATTTAGTTTTGAAGAGTCCCAGCAACATTAGATGGCAAAATCTCCCCGCAACTGGCTGTGGATTTTAGAGGAGACAGAATTTCCATATAAACTGCCATAGATTGCAGAGGATTAGGGACTAATTTTAACATGACCCATTACTCATATATATTAATAATTTTGATTAATCTTACAATTTCAAACTATTGCTTTTACAGGTAGACTCGTATTCTCATGTGAATTTTCTAGATAACTGGAGTGCATTTCTTTATGGGCCAACTCTCTCTCTCTCTTTTTATTTTGAGATAGAGTCTTGCTCTGTTGCCCAGGCTGGAGTGCAGTGGCACAATTTTGGCTCACTGTAACCTCTACCTCCCAGGTTCAAGCAATCCTGTCTCAGCCTCCTAAGTAGCTGGGATTACAGGTTTATGCCACTATGCCCAACTGATTTTTGTACTATCAGTAGAGACAGAGTTTCATGATATTGGTCAGGCTGGTCTCAAACTGCTGACCTCAGGTGATCCGCCCAAAGTGCTGGGATTATAGGCGTGAGCCACCATGCCCAGCCAGGCTAACTCTTTTTTAATTGTTACTAGTTTTTCTAAAAGTTAATATGTTTTCTCTGCCTTCTTTAATAAGCTATACAAAGATAAGTGCTTCTTGATGACTCCCCAAATCACATAATGAATATTATTATTATTTTGAGACAGGATCTCTCTCTGTCACCCAGGCTGGAATACAGTGGTGTGATCACAGCTCACCGCAACCTCAACCTTCTGGGCTCAAAGGATCCTCCTGCCTCGGCCTCCTGAGTAGCTGGGACCATGGGCATGTGCCACTTTGTCCAGCTAAATTTTTTTTTTTTGGTGGAGATGGGGTCTTGTCATGTTTCCCAGGCTGTCTCAAACTCCTGAGTTCAAGCAATCCTCCTACCGCAGTCTCCCAAAGTGCTGGGATTACAGATGTGAGCTGTGGTGCCAGGCCTACTATTTTCTATTAGAAATTCTATCCTCTAGTGCACTCTACATATGCTTTGCATTTGTAGGCACTTTTATCTCTTTTTCCTTCCTATCTCTTTTATCTCTTTTTCCTGCTTTTTCTACGATATTGATGACAATGACAACAAAACAACAACAAATTCATTGAGTTGTTTCTAGAAGCCAGCCACTGTACTAAATTTCATTCCCAATTGTAACCCCCAGTGTTGGAGGAGGGGCCTGGTGGGAGGTGATTGCATCATGGGGTGGAGTTCTCATGAATAGGTCAGCACCATCCCCTTGGTGCTACTCTTGTGATAGTGAGTGAATTATTGTGAGTTCTGGTGGTTTAAAAGTGGGTGGCACCTCCCTCCTCTCTCTGTTCCTCCTACTCTGGCCACATGAAGTGCCTCACTCCCCCTTTGCCTTCTGCCGTGATTGGAAGCTTCCTGAGGCCTCTCCAGAAGCAGAAGTCACTATGCTTTCTACACAGCCTGCAGAACAATGAGCCAATTAAACCCCTTTTCCTTATACATTACCCAGTCTCAGATATTTCTTTGTAGCAATGCAAGAATGGATTAATACAGAAACTGGTGCTGAGGCGTGGGGCATTGCTATGAAGACACTGAAAATATGGAAGCAGCTTTGGAAACTGGATAATGGGCGAGGTTGGAAGAGTGTGGAAGGCTCAAGAAGACAGGAAGATGGTGGAAAGTTTGGAACTTCCTAGAGACTTGTTAGGTTATTGTGACCAAAATGGTGATAGTGATATGGACAGAGATGGCCAGGCTAATGAGGTCTCAAATGGAATCAGGAGCTTATTAGGAACTGGAGCAGAGGTCTCTTTTGTTACACCTTGGGAAATAGCTTGGCTGTATTATGCCCCTGCCCTAGGGAATCTGTGGAACTTTGAGCTTGAGAGTGACGATTTAGGGTATCAGGCAGGAGAAATTGCTAAGCAGCAAAGAGTTCAAGATGTGGCCTGGCTGCTTGTAACAACCTATGCTCATATGTGTAAGCAATAAATGACTTGAAAGTAGAACTTATATTCAATAAGGAAGCAGAGCATAAAAGTTTGGAAAATTTGCAGCCTGGTCATGTGGTAGAAAAGATAAGCCCATTTTCAGGGAAGGAATTCAAGCAGGCTGCAGAAATTTGCATAATAAAAAAGGAACCAAGTACTAATAGCCAAGACAATGAGGAAAGGCCTCAAAGGCATTTCAGAGACTTTTGCCACAGCCCCTCCCATCACAGGCCCAGAGGCCTAGGAAGACTGAATAGTTTTATAGGCCAGGCTCAGGGTCTCACTCCCCTGTGTACTCTTGGGACACTGCTCCCTACATCCCAGCTGCTTCAGCTCCAGCCTTGGCTCAAAAAGACCAAGGTACAGCTCAGGCCATTGCTTCAGAGGGAGGAAACCATAAGTCTTGGCAGCTTCCACATGATGTTAAGCCTGTAGGTGTGCAGAGTACAAGAGTAGAGGCTTGAAAGCCTCCGCCTAGATTTCAGAGGAGGAGGAAAAACCTGGATGTCTAAGCAGAAGCCGGCTGAAGGAGTGGAGCCCTCATGGAGAACCTCTACTAGGGGAGTGCAGAGGAGAAATGAAGGGGTTGGAGTCCCCACACAGTCCCCACTGAAGTACTGCCTAGTGAAGCTATGAGAAAAGGACCACCATCCTTCAGATTTCAGAATAGTAAATCTATCAGAAGCTTGCACCCTGCACCTGGAAAAGCTGCAGGCACTCAATGCCAACCTACGAGAGCAGCTGCAGGGCTGAACCCTTTTAAGCCATAGAGGCAGAGCTGCCCAAGGCTTTGGAAGCCCATCCCTTGCACCAGTGTGCCCTGGATGTGAGACATGGAGTCAAGGGAGATTATTTTGGAGCTTTAAGATTTAGTGATGACTGCCCTGCTGGGTTTCAGACTTGTGTGGAACCTGTAGCCCCTTTCTTTGGGCTGATTTCTGTCTTTTGGAACAGGACCATTTACACAAGGCCATTGTAACTTGGGAAGTCACTAACTTGTTTTTGATTTTACAGGCTCATAGGTGGAAAGGACTTGCCTTGTCTCAGATGAGACTTTGGACTTCAAACTTTTGAGTTAATACTAGAATGAGTGAAGACTTTGGGATAACTGTTGAGAAGGGATAATTGTATTTTGCAATGTGAGGACATGAAATTTGGGGGGCCAGAGGTAGAATGATATGTTTTGGAGCTGGGTCCCCACCAAATCTCATGTTGAATTGTAATCCTCAGTGTTGGAGGTGGGGCCTGGTGGGAGGTGAGTGGATCATGGGGACAGAGTTCTCATGAATTATTTACACCATTCCTTCAGTGCTGCTTTCATGATGATGAGTGAGTGAGTTATGGGAGATCTGGTTGTTTAAAAGTGGGTGGCACCTCCCTGCTCTCTCTCTTCCTCCTACTCTGGCCACATGAAGTACCTCACTCCCTCTTTGCCTTCCACCATGATTAGAAGCTTCCTGACGCCTCCCCGGAAGCAGAAGCCACTATGCTTCCTGTACAGCCTGTAGAAGCATGAGTCAATTAAACCTCTTTTCTTTATAAATTACCCAGTCTCAAGTATTTCTTTATAGAAATGTGAGAACGGACTAATACACCTATATTACAAAGTTTAATCCTCACAGCCCCTTTATGAGGTACTATCATCATCTTTTTTTTTTTTTTTTTTTTTGAGAATGAGTCTTGCTCTGTCACCCAATCTGGAGAACAGTGGTGCGATCTTGGCTCACAGCAGCCTCTTCCACCCAGGTTCAAACAATTTTCCTGCCTCAGCCTCCTGAGTAGCTGGGATTACAGGCGCCTGCCACCACGTCCAGCTAATTTTTGTATTTTTAGTAAAGACAGGGTTTCACCACGGTGGTCAAGCTGGTCTGAAACATCTGACCTCATGATCCACCCACCTTGGCCTCCCAAAGTGCTGAGATTACAGGTGTGAGCCACCACACCCGGCCTATCATCTTCTATTTTATGAGGAGATGAAGAGCTATAAAAGTAACTTTTATGTCCAAGTCACACAACTACCAAGCAACAGCAGAAATCAAACCAGAGTCTTCCTGATACCACAGGCCATGCTTTTGGTATGGCCTGTGGGATGAGAAACATACATCCAAGCATGGTAGAACCTTCACTGTTCATGCTTTTTTTTTTTTAAGTTGAATCACAGTTATCATTTAGCTAATTTAGCTCTGAGTAAAGATTGAGAACTTCATGTATATAAGGAGGCATGTTTCTCTCCACAAAGGGGTGTATGAGCTTATGGGTGCTATTTCTTGACTCTGGCATGTGTAGTTGTAGCCAAAAATGATAAGTAAGTAGAATGATGAGCTGTTACTATATGTGGGTATTTGGTTTCAGTCTCAACCCAGGAGATACAAACACTAAACCTTTCCCTCCAGCAATCATGGCCCCTAAATGTATTTTCTTAATCTTCTTCTCTTTCTCTATAGCAGATTTCCCAATAGCACTTTGAGCAGATTCCATAACTTTCAAGTCACCTTCTTCAGTGATGAAAAATCCGTCCTTTTTTCAGTTCCAATCTCATTCCAGTTTAATAATGCTTTTCCCCCTGGATGGAGGAAGGCTGCATGTGGTAGAGGCAGGGTCCACTCCTTGACTCCCACTTACCCTCCCTCACCTTGAGTGGGTGGCATTGGGGGGTTAGGGACATGGTCTCCTTTAGAGATATTCCTGACTTCGTTCTTCTCAGGAACAGATGAATATTTGAGTAATCTGGCTGCTCACAAGGCACTGTGTTGGTTGTGGCTATTTGTCTTTTCCACCTCAACTGGCTATGGAAAACCACCGCATGGCAGGTCACCAGCACATTCTCTCTTGGGACGTGGTGTGCACCCTTGGCAGAGCCTGGCAGCCTCTATACTGTCCAAGTTCTCTGACCTGGGATGTCAGGACCTGGCTCAAACTCTCCTGCACTGACTACTGGGTAGTCTTCCGGGCAGGCTGCAAGCCCTCTTCTGTAAAATTAGGGCAGAACTGATCAAGTTAATATATATGCACACACATACATATATAGCATACACATGCATGTATGTATTCATGAATTCTTATTTACTGGATTTCAGTCTATTACTGTCATCATTTGTCTTGATGCTCAAAGTGTCCCAGATTTAGCTCACAGGAGTCCCTTCAAAGGGATTCCTGTGCCTTTTGATATGTTCTCTTTAGTCTTTGCACATTACTCTACTTTCAGGTGCAATGGTATGTTCCAGGCTGATCTTATACTTTCCCTGCCCAAGCGCTGGAACCAGCTTTTACCCAAAGGAACCCTTAAGGACTGGCTGAACTCTTGCTAAAACCTGGGACACGTTGGTAAAGGCAAGTCCTAGGGTCCAGTCACAGCTTTTGTGATCACTTGCAGATGGCAGAACTGCCATCTCAAAATGTCTCTTCCATTGGGAGGCCTTCCCTGACTGCCTAATCTAAGCCCTCACCCCCACTTCTGGTGACCTATATTGCCGGACACTGTTTTATTTTCATCACAGGACTTAATGACTATCTAAAATTACTTTGTCGAATTGGTATATTTTGTAATTTTCCTGTCCCTCCGACTAGAATATAAAGGATCTGTTGTTCTTTTTTACTTCTTAATTAATAGTGACTAATTAGGAGAGATCATGTTTATTTTGCTTCAAGTAATAGAATGAGTGACAAACATTAAGGATAGCTCATTCAGAATCCTTCACATCCTTTTGCAAGAAAACAAAATACAAAGTGGTCTTTGAAATGCACAAGATCATTTTGTAATGAGTTCTACCAGGGCAAGACTTTTGTCTCTGTTAATCTTCAACAGTCAGCCCAGTGCCTGGCAGGTAGGAGGAGGTGCTTAAGTGTTTGCAAGTAAAAAAAAATGCATGGCTTTATACATATGTGAGTAAAACACTCTAAACAGAGCTTTCAAAGGATAAAATGATGCCAAGTAAAAAATCAACCCCTTTGTGATGTGCTTAACTGGAATCAGCTGTTCCTTATGAGGGCCTGTCCGTCTTAATACGCAGCTATATACCAAGAATGTGAACCTGGCAGTTGTTAAAGACATACAAGAACAAATGGAATATTCCTGCTCAAAAATCCTATGAAAACACACCACTATGTTTTTACCCCCCATTTTATATTTGCGGAAGTTTTTCAAATAACCTTTCCCCCGATTCTCACCATTCCTTAGCAAAGTTTGTCAATCACATATCCAGAAAAATTTCCATGCGTGGTAACGCATGGAAAAGTGTTTTAGTAAGTTCCCTCCCTTTTCTCTCCTTTTTTTTTTTCTTTTTCTTTCACTTGCTGCCTGGATATAAACCTCCCTTTTCAAGTATATCTCTAGCAGCCAATAGTGTACTCAAGTCACTGTGCTTTCAAAAGAATCTCATGCTGTTACTGTGGTTACTCTTTAAACCATTCCTCTTCCACTGGGTCATCTCTGATAAACAGCCCAGGTACTGGAAAGTCTAACTTGAATACTTTCTACTGGGTTCTCTTTGAAAGCCACTGTGTGAATGCTAATTACACCAATTGCTCAGCTCACTGGCTCCGGGTATGTAGAAGGGGCTCACCAAAGGCTTTAAGCACCAGAGGTTAAATGCATAGACATGACAGGAATCAGTGCCTTCCCTCCTAGCTGTTTAAGACTCACTAACCCTGCTTAGGAAAATCCTGAGAAAATGAATCTGAATCTGGGTTTTCCAACCAGTGATCTGTAAGAAACAAGTCCTGTTGTCATCACCGCACACCTGCTTTCTTCTCCACTGCCTTCTGAGAGATTCGTCTGTGGACTTGCTCTCTCTCTCTCTCATCCTTTTGTTCATCTCATTTTCATAGTCTGGAATAGCAAATGTGCGGAATTTTCTTTTCCATGTGTCAGCCTGTTTGGGCTACTGTAACAAAATAGCGTAAGCTAGGTGTTATAGAAACAGCAGAAATTTATCTCTTACAGTTCAAGGTGCCAGCAGATGTAGTGTCTAGTGAATCTCACCTCTTGGTTCATAGATTACACCTTCATGCTCTGTTCTCACATGATGGAAGGAGGCCGCTCTCTGGGGACTCCTTTATAAGGCCAATAATCCCAAATCACCTCCCAAAGGCCCCACCTGCTAATACTGTCACCTTGGTGATAAGGTTTCAGAATATTAATTTGAAGGCGGGGCACAAATATTCGGGGCACAGATACTCAGTCCATAGCACCATAGTACCATTTTCACCAGGAAATATCACTTGAGGCCAGTCCCTTGCTGTCATTTGGTCTAGTGCGATGTGTCTACATGTTATTGGGACTCACATTATCTATCTGGTCTGTCCTGTGCAAAGGTAAATAGCGCGGCTGTTACCAACTCTCAACACACAGCCAACATAGAATTAAGAGCAAAGCAAAACTGGTTTTGATCATTGAACTTTGTTTATGTTAGATGCTAACATAAGGAGAAGCTGGGTCAAAGATTGAGAACTCTGTAATGTCTTTATAACTTTTCTCTAAGTCTAAAATTATTTCAAAATAAAATATTTTTTAAAAAGCCCTCTAAAACCTTCATTTTTAGGCCGGGCGCGGTGGCTGTTGCCTGTAATCCTAGCACTTTGGGAGGCCGAGGCGGGCGGATTGCCTGAGCTCAGGAGTTTGAGACTAGCCTGGGTGACACAGTGAAACCCTGTCTCGAGTAAAAGACAAAAAATTAGCCGGGCATGGCGGCTGCGACTGTAGTCCCAGCAACTTGGGAGGCTGAGGCAGGAGAATTGCTTGAACTGGGAGGCGGAGGTTGCCGTGAGCCGATTTCGCGCCACTGCACTCCAGCCTGGGCGGCAAGAGCGAAACTCTGTCCCAAAAAAACAAAACATTCATTTTTGCCTGGTTTATAGCCAATGGCCTGACCTTGAAATAATTCACTTTAACTAACTTGGCGTTAACTTTTTCAATGATTTCTCCTAACATTCCGAGTCCCCTATCACATTACGCCCTGGGCTCATTTCTGCAGTCTGACACTTGATGTTGAGTGTCAGTTTCTGAGTTCTGTCTTCCTTTCTCAGGAACCCTTTTGGATTGTTCTGCCAGCCTGTCTCCTACAGCCCCCAGGATCCTTCTCGAGATGCAGGTCGGGTTTCCTAGGCTCAAACAAGATTGTCAAGGTTGACTTTCCATTCGGCCACTGTGGATGCCCACCACTTTCAGACCTTGTAGGTGTTCCACTTGGAAAGGTGCACAGAGTCAGTTTCACCCATGTCCTCCTCCTCTCAAGGGCATCCTAGTTCCAAGGCCAGAAGTCAGCCCTTGGAGGTTGTCCGCTAATGCGTTTTCCAATTGGCTTGACCCCTGAATCCCTAAAACATCCCATCCAGTAGAGGGAGGAGTTACAATAGAAACCTTCCAGCTCAGGTGTTGTGTTCCCAAACTCCAACTGTGTAGCTCTCTGTTTATATGGATCCTTGCTCCAATCTCTTGCTTGGCATATACCACTGTACTCAATTCTAGCTGTTCAAAAAAAAAAAGCAGGGGTAGGAATCTTTTTCCTTACCTTTTGAATTAATATGTGGGGGGAAAAAATTAAAAAACAACAACATATTGTCACCCATAATTATATCAGCCAACAAAAAAGAGACAGCAACTGGGATTTAAAAAATTAGAATCGTAACATTTATATTTATATTCATTTTCTGCTATTCTAATCCTTAATAAAAAGTATCTACTAAAAAGCTGTATCAAATCTTCAACAACAGTAATTCAACATGCTTTTTAATGCTGGAAACGACACAAGGAAAGCTGCTACCACTGCTACTATTTAAAATTGCATTATGGGCAGGTGCAGTGGCTCACGCCTATAATCTCAGCACTTTAGGAGTCCATGGTGGAAGGTTCCTGGAGGCCAGGAATTTGAGACCAGCCTGGACAATATTGTGAGACCCCACATCTCTACAAAAATTAATAAAAAATTAGCCGGGCATGGTGGTACACACCCATAGTCATAGCTACTTGGGAGGCTAATATGGGAGGATCTCTTGAGTCCAGAAGTTTGAGGCTAAAGTGAGCCATGATCATGCCACTGCACTCCATCCTGGGTGACAGAGCAAGACTTAGTCTCTCTTAAGAAAGAAAAAGAAAGAAAAAGAAAGAAAGAGAGAGAGAGAGAGGGAGAGAGAGAGAGAAAAGAAAGAAAGAAAGAAAGGTCTAAAACAAGTTGCAGAGATATAATTTCTCATATTTATATAATGAATTCATTTTGAAAAAATCTGCCAGTGTATCTATGTGTTTGTGGTATTCCCACTGTATATACAAGCACATACACATAACTGATGTCTGCCTCTATAACTGTGCTGTCCAATGTGGTAGCCATTAGTCACATGTGGCTATTTAAATTGATTAAAGCTGGCCGGGCACAGTGGCTCACGCTTGTAATCCCAGCACTTTGGGAGGCCGAGGCAGGCAGATCACCCAAGGTTGGGAGTTCGAGACCAGCCTGGCCTACATGGTAAAACCCCTTCTCTACTAAAAACACAAAAATTAGCCAGGCATGGTGGTGTGAGCTTGTAGTCCCAGCTACTCAGGAGACAGAGGCAGGAGAATCACTTGAACCAGGAGGCGGAAATTGCAGTGAGCTGAGATCATGCCACTGCAGCCCGGGTGACAGAGTGAGACTCTGTCTCAAAAAAAAAAAAAAGCTAAATAAAATGCGAAAGAATATTTTCCAGTCATACTAGCTACATTTCAAGAGCTCATAGCTTATGTGAGTGGCAATTATATTCGACAGTACAGATGTAGAACATTGTTATCGTTGCAGAAATTCGACTGGACTACTGGACAGCCTGCTATAGTTTATATCAGTACATTGAGAAAGCTCTTAAGAATATACAGCAGATATGACCAGGTATGGTAGCTCATGCCTGTAACCCAGGACTGGGAGGCCAAGGCAGGTGGACCGCTTGAGCCCAGGAGTTTGAGACCAGGCAGGATAACATGGCAAAACCCTGTCTCTACAAAAAAATACAAAAATTAGCCAGGTGTAGTGGTGCATGCCTGTGGTCCCAGCTACTTGGGAGGCTGAGGTGGGAGGATCACCTGAGCCCAGGAGGTTGAGGCTGCAGAGTCATGATTGTGCCACTGCACTCCAGCCTGGTTGACAGAGTGAGACCCCGTCTCAGAAAAAAATCAAAAAAGCAAATAAGTGATTACCTCTGGAGAAAGTAGTTCAGTTTTTATTCTGTATTCTTCATTATTTCCATGTTTATGAGCATGTACATATTTATTACTGTAGTTTAAAATGTTTTTTATGTTAGTTTTAAAATATTTTTATTTATATTTATTTAAAATATTTTTATTTGAAAAAATGATGGATAAGATGTCCTTTAAATGAATTTTCTAAATGTTGGCACTTGATAAGTAATTATGGTAATAACAACATAAAACTTTTTCCTAGTGTATATCTTGATTTTTTAAATTAATAATAAAGGCAGGTAAATAATAAGTTAACCTATTCCTGTCTCAAATTTTAAAAATAGTTGTACCCTTACAAAAAAAAAAAAGTTGTACCCAATTCAAATGACACTGATCTTCTATTGTGCCCTCTTCTCTCTCTGATTCACACTTACTCCCCACAACGCCCCACAATCGGAAAGTTTAATCATTTTTCAGTGGATGGTTGTTTCTTAGACAGACATGCCTGTATGTATGAATGTAAATTTTGCTTAATACCAGGAGACTTGCCTAGTTAGACATACCCTTTAGTGGATTTTTAACCAATTGTCAAATAAAAATACACAGTATCCCCAAAGTGGAAAACAATATATTAATTTATTTCCAAGAAAACAAAACATGGAATCTCATCAAAAACAAACATCAGATACAGTAGTTTCAGGACATTCCCGTGGGCTGTCCGAGATCCACTGGCCCACACTATGCTCTTCCAACATTAAAGTATTTAAGACATAGGAGAGATGACCAACAGCGGACATGTAAACATCTATTCCAGAAAGAGTTCTCGTTCTACATGAGAAACATCCAGTGGAAAACATTTCTTCTCAGGTGCTGTCATTTAAATAAGTTGAAAAGAGACAATTTTTAGAGTTCACTACTGACCCTGGGTGCATTCCCTATCCCCGCACCTGTTTTGTTTTGAGGCAAAGTCTTGCTCTGTCACCTGGGCTGGAGTGCAATGGGGTGATCTCGGTCACTGCAACCTCCGCCTCCTGGGTTCAGGAGATTCTCATGCTTCAGCCTCCTGAATAGCTAGGATTACAGGTAGGTGCCACCACACCCAGCTAATTTTAATATTTTTTAGTAGAGACAGGGTTTCATCATGTTGGCCAGGCTGGTCTGTAATTCCTGGCATCAAGTGATCCCCTCGCCTCAGCCTCCCAAAATGCTGGGATTACAAGGCATGAGCCAGCACGCCCGGCCCAAGCCAGAGCTCTTAAAAGGGCACTTATCTCATCATGAAGATCCCACCCTTGTGACCTTATATGAACTTCCCTTACCAAAAGGCCCCATCTCAAATACCATCACTCTAAGAGTTAAGGATCCAACATATGAATTTCGGAGGGGCACACAGCCTCATCTATAGCAATGACAATGTGTGATTGGAGCCCATTCTGGTCACCTTAGCGGGGGGCTGGCCTCTCTGCAAGTGACAGGCTTTGACATGTGGCCTTCGATGGTTGCCTGGGTGACCAGCCTTCTCTACTCCTTAACGCTTTACCACCCAAAACAATTCCATTTTTTTCAGTAGCAAGAAAAAAAGGTTTTACTTCAAAGTCATTCCCTTTCAATATGATTAACATTCAACAAGTACAGTTATAGAGAGAAATAAAATTGTGTTCATTAAATGTATCATCCATTGTAGTAATTGCTTTTTGTTAGAATAAATAAATATTTAGAAACTCAATGGGTTACAGGAATAGTAAAGCAGACTTCACATTTTTTCTGAGCTGACAGGACTTTTTCTCATTATTAACACTGAGACAATTCTTAAAATCTACCTTCTCTGCTATACTAAATATGGCTTTATTTCACCTTCTCTTAGTAAATCCACCTCAGGAAATGAAATCAGAACACCAGTAACAGAGTCCTAATTCTCACAGAGAAATTGTTTCCTGATGCTATTTATCCTTCTAGGCCTCAGTTACTTCATCTGCAAAATGGGAATAATTATATGAGGGCCTCACAAGACTGTTGTGAAGTTTGAATGAAATTCAACACATAAAGGACTACCAGATGCCTGGAACACAATAGGCCCTCGCTCTGTCTCCTCCTTTCTTTCTCTCTGTTGATTAAACTCTGATTTAACCCCTAATTTGTAATTACTGATCTCCTGGGCCTGGTATCGTGCTACACAGACCTGTGCGTTCCTGTATTAAAATACAATCACTCTGTAAGATTCTCCAAACGAGGCTTTCTGGTGTTGACATTATTGCCAAGATTTTTAGAGTGAAAAAGCTCTTATTTTTCCTTTTTGTCTCAGTATATGTCCTGTACATAATAGACACTCAAGAAATGTTTATTGAATGCAGGCTGAATGAATGAATGGATGAATGAATGAGGGATAAATATCAAGAGATGCTCATTTACAACTGAAGGCTCTTAAAAATTGAGCCCCTCCTATCAGTACCAGGCATTGTAAAGCTACTCAGAGAATACTATGTTGCAATTAAAAGCCTCACAGGATAGAATTTGGTCTCCATTTTGCAAGTAAGACAATACCGGGAGGGGGGGTCACAGAAAAGGAAAGTGTTCCAAACTTCAGACAGATCTATGTGATAGCACCTCTCTTGAACGCGTATCTTCATTCTTGCAAGGACTTTTCAGTGTTCTCAATGGAAAACATGACATAGGGACCAGCCTACATTCCAGCATATAAGAGAGAAATGTTCTATTCCCCGAGGTCCTTTTACCAAAGCAACAGACAGTGAATTCTATCTTAAAGCAAATCCTGTTTCTTGTTAATGACTTCATACTATATACAGAACTTTGGCTATGAGTAAACCAAAAATGATAGTGTAGAAACTTGGAAACAAAATCAATTCTCCATTCAAGTAGCTTACGTTTTCAAGGAAATTGGTGAATTACCCGGAAAGCTGTTTCAATACCTGTCTGGTTGAGCAGAGTGGTGACTGTTAATGTGTTTATAAAAGATTCCTTCTTCAAAGAAACCTAATTCTTATTTTCCTAGACAGTATTATCTACAATTCTCTTTTTCATTAAAACATTTGTATATGATGAGTATCTGGTGCAGAGATCTGATATCATTTAAATTTATCATTGATCATAACAATAAGCTAATATAGAGGTGAACATCAAGAAACAGCAAGACTAAAACTGGCCAAAGTGCCCAGATTGCTCTACCCAGCCATCCTGTTAGCATATTTCACAGTGTCCAGTGGATTTTTTTTTTTTTTTTTGAGACGGAGTTTTGCTTTTGATGCCCAGGCTGGAGTGCAATGGTGCAATCTCAGCTCACTGTAACCTCCACCTCTCAGGTTCAAGCAATTCTCCTGCCTCAGCCTCCCGAGTAGCTGGGATTACAGGTGCCCGCCACCACACCCAGCTAATTTTTTTGTATTTTTAGTAGAGATGGGGTTTCTCCATGTTGGTCAGGCTGGTCTCGAACTGCCGACCTTAGGTGATCCACCCACCTTGGCCTCCCAAAGTGCTGGGATTACAGGCGTGAGCCACCACGCCCAGCCTGTCCAGTGGATAATTTAAGTATAATTATGTAGCCAGGTCCTGAAGCTATAAATGTGGTCCTGAAACCATTAACATTAGGAAGGCAAAAGTCTCTCCGACAGGCTCCTCTTCCCAGCTGCAATTTCCCTTCAGTCAGGAGTTACCATAGCTCAAAAATACCAGCTGGGTTGTATGGCAGTTTCACTCTGATTGAGAGTTCTTTCGCGATGTCTCAGCTCTAGGCATTCCACAGTAAGGGGGTAGGTATTAAGCTCAAACTTGTTAGCAAACAGGCTTGGTGAATTAACCAGCCACTTTAAGTCTCCGTTTCCATAGATACAAATACCATGTACATAGTGGCCTGCAAAAGAAAGAACAAGAAACACAATCAAAACATGCCTGCTTTCAAAAGGGTGATGGACTTACAGAATACTAGAGTTACTCTCTGACTAACTACAACTGTGCCAGTGTCACAGGATTCAAATGAAATACGACTGTGCAGTCTCAGCCCACAGGGAACTGGAACTCTAGTTAGAAGAACAACAGGTACAAATCTGTATTTGAAAACAATGAGAGTTAAATCATACAAGGCATACAATAATTTTATATCATTTTAAATTTGTGTTAGTAACATTATAGGTGTTACTTTGGGCTGGATGATTCTTTGTTGTGGGGGCTGTCCTGTGTTTCATAGGATATTTAGCAGCATTCTTGGCCTCTACCCACTAGATACCAATAGCGTCTTCTCCTCAACTGTGATAACCAAAAAATGTCTGTAGATATTGCCAGATGTCCTGTGGGTAAGCAAAATCACCCCATTTGAGAAACACCTGTTAATTTCATATGTTAATTGTTGTGGTTACTGTCAATATTAATATTAAAATTGTGTTAGTAACATTATAGGTGTTAACAAGGCCATTCATGCACAGTTGTCGCCTCTTAGCTGCAGTTTTGCTTTCTGAGGTTTCAGTTACCCCAGGTCAGCCATGATCCAAAAATAAGAAGATATTTTGAGAGAGAAAGAGAGAGAGCACATAACTTTTCTTTATTTTTCTTTTTTTGAGACGGAGTTTTGCTCTTGTTGTCCAGGCTGGAGTGCAATGGCACAATCTTGGCTCACCACAACCTCTGCCTCCCGGGTTCAAGTGATTCTCTTGCCTCAGCCTCCTGAGTTAGCTGGGATTACAGGTGTGCACCACCATGCCTGGCTAATTTTGTATTTTTAGTAGAGATAGGGTTTTTCCATGTTGGTCAGGCTGGTCTTAAACTCCTGACCTCAGGTGATCCACCTGCCTTGGCCTCCCAACGTGCTGGGATTACAGGCGTGAGCCACTATGCCCAGCCAGCTTTAATTCACATAACTTTTTTATGCATATAACTTTTATTCACATAACTTTTATTATAGCATATTGTTATAATTGTTCTATTGTATAGTTAATTATTGTTGTTAACTTCTTACTATGCCTACTTCAAAAATTAAACTCTATCATAGATTTGTATGTACAGGGAAAAACAAAGTATATTTAGAGTTCAGTACTGTCTGTCTTAAAATGTATCCCCTGTGGATGAGGGGGGCCTACTGTATTATTAAATGAGAGTTACAGATGAGAAGTTCTACAGTGATACCTATGGGAGAGGTTTTTATGGGTTGCATTGGGTAAGTATTTTCCCTGAGCTCTGGCCTACTGTTGTGTTGCATTGGGTAAGTCTTTTCCCTGAGCAAGTGCCTACCTTATATCTCTGCCTAGATGTGTAATAAACCTCAGAAATGTAACATGTCAGATTTGAATTTGTTTTTTAACCTCAGTAACTTTTGCAGTGGGGACTTTCTGCTGGAAGAGGGGGTTTTATAGGGTATAGGTTAGAAACAAGAATGGTAGGAAGTTACAACCATTTTCCAGAGATTCCTCTGGGCACACAATAGAACAGTTGCTCTTTGACCAACTTCACGGACTGAAGGGTTGGGCCTTGTATCCCATAAGCATGGAGAATCCTTAAAGATGTTTAAGTAGAAGAATCAAATGATGAAACTGATTTTAGCAAGATAATTTCGAAGTGTTTTGCAGGTACATGAGAAACCAAGAGGCTGCAGTAATAACAATGTAAACTGGAGAGTCGTTCAAAGTGAATGACTGTCATGAGTGGGAAGGGAAGATATTGAAAATGCTAGTGCAGGACAGACAGAATGTCATGCATGCTGAAGAACTGGTGATTAATTCAGTGGGCTGGGAAGAAGCATCATAGAGAGTGGAAATCAGGCCGGGCGCAGTGGCTCAGGCCCGTAATCCTAGCACTTTGGGAGGCTGAGGGGGGTGGATCACAAGGTCAGGAGTTCAAGACCAGACTGGCCAACATGGTAAAACCCCGTCTCTACTAAAAAATACAAAAATTAGCTGGGCATGGTGGCTCGTGCCCATAATCCCAGCTGCTTGGGAGGCTGAGGTAGGAGAATTGCTTGAACTGGGACCCGGGAGGCAGAGGTTGCACTGAGCCAAGATCGCGCCACTGCACTCCAGCCTGCGCAACAGAGCGAGACTCCAACTCAAGGAAAAAAAAAAATCAGAGTGGAAATCACGGAGGAAAGAAGCCAGAATTGTAGGAAGTTAAAGAAGTTAAAAGAAATTTCTTGATGAATTGATGTAGTCTGAAGTCTGGAACGCTTTCCCCTTCTATGACCAGGCGGTGAGAACTGAACACACAGGCCTCATGCACAAGCTTAAGGAAACAGAAGTGAACAAGCAAAGAATATTTCAGCCTGGAGAAAGCAGAGGGTTCACAGGCAACTTGATGTCTTCAGGATAGGGGCAATAAGTACACGCTTTCAGAGAGAAGGCAAAGAGGCAGCAGAAAGGGAGAGGCTGAGAATGTGAAAGGGCAAGGGGGGAGAGGGTGCCCACAGATAGCTGAGACCATAGCTGGTGGCTTTGCTGGGGGGATGGGTGACTTTTCTTCTTGAAACAGGAGGGAACAATAAGAAGGTGTGTCCACACTGCTCTAAGATGGTGGGGCGGGATGACATGACAAGGGACTAGGTGATGGAATTTTGATTACATATCTTGAAAGTTCTTTTTCAAGTTGAAATGGTCACTTTTGAGAATAGAAAGGCTGTTTTGGGATAACCTTGTGATATGGTTTGGCTGTGTCCCCACCCAAATCTCATCTTGAATTATAGCGCCCATAATTCCTACATGTTGTGGGAGGGATGTAGTGGGAGATAATTGAATCATAGGGGACGCTTTCCCTCATACTGTTTCTTGTCATAGTGAATAAGTCTCATGAGATGTGATGGTTTTATAAGGGGTTTCCCTTTTTGCTTGGCTCTCATTCTCTGTTGCCTGCCGCCATGTAAGATGTGCCTTTCGCCTTCTGCCCTCCCCAGCCACGTGGAACTCTGAGTTCATTAAACTTCTTTTTCTTTATAAATTGCCCAGTCTTGGGTATGTCTTTATCAGCAGTGTGAAAACGGACTAATACACCTTGGGAGTTTAAAGGTAAACAGGAATACCGAAAAAGTGAACCTTAAGAAGGACACTAGGAAAATAATGAGGTAAACAAAAGTATAAGTAGGTAGCCAGGAGGTCTAGCTGAAGTTAGATGACAGGACCAAATGTTAAGCATGCAGTCTGTGCTACTTTGTTATGGCAGCCCTAGCAAACTGATAGTCATGCCCACTATATGCTGGGCAATATTCTGAATGTGCCAGGACTGATAAAAACTCTTTTTCATGAAGTTCTATAGAAATGGAACCGACTTAGGATTTCTAGTTCTCTTCCATTCCGAGGGGTACCCTTCTTGCTAGTGTCACCTGTCATCCACCATGCCAGAGCTGTGCAAACCCTGACAGCTCTCCAAGCCCCTGGGAAGGCTGCCTGTAGGGGAAGCAGGGACTGGCCTGAGGGACGGGGGCCCAGCTTGCTCTGCGGTGAGAACATGACATCACTTCTCCTCTCGACCACTTTCCCCTCTGAACAGCTGGGCTCTCAGAAGGCACAGCAAGAGGAATAAACAAGAAGAAAGCTGACTCTACACGAAATAATAATAATAATAATAATTAGCCAGGTGTGGTGGCACTTGCCTGTGGTCCCAGCTACCTGGGAGTCTGAGGCGGGAGTCCTGAACCCAGGATTTTGAGGCTGCAATGAGCTGTATTCATGGCACTGCACTCCAGATTGGGTGACAGAGTGAGACCCTGCCTCTAAAGAAAGAAAGCTGAAAACTAGCAGGGAGAAAATGGCATCATGATTTGAACCCATCTTTTCATCTCCCTAGGTAATTATAAGTTGGTGAATATCAGTGAGATGTTTAAACTTATTTTTGAAGGACTGTGTCTTGAAGCCTGTGGCTTCTCAAATAACTAACAGATTAGTCTAAATATAGCAGCAGTTCTCTCTCCATGAGAACCCTGGATTCCACAGCTATCTTCCTGCTAACATCAACAAGCAGTATCCTAGAAGCATGGAAGGACAGCCTCACCATGGCAGCCTCCATGTTTGTCTTCCATGTCATTCCACTTTATAGCTCTGAGGTTTCCAGTCCAGGATGCATTTGGCATAGAGCCAGGAACACCTGCAATGTAGGTAAAGAAGAAGTGTAGAGATGAGAACCATGACAGAAGGGCATCAATTTCATCAATTAAGGCTCCAAGTCAGGCTTACTTTCTTTCAGTATATTACCTTTCACATTTCACGTGGACTGGTATGTACTGATCTACCCATCTTCTGTTTCCTCCAGTTGATCTTTTGACCAGAATTTTAGTTAGCTCGTAATCTAATTAGTATAACATCTAATTCAATCAGCATACAAATCAATACACTAATACAATCCTGATCCATTTACTAATACCTAATTCAGTTGCAGGTGGGGTGCTGTAGGCTGGCATCTTGCTAAGCCAGGGTTTCTCAGCCTCAATGCGATTGACACTTTGGGCTGGATGATTCTTTGTTGTGGGGGCTGTCCTGTGTTTCATAGGATATTTAGCAGCATCCTTGGCCTCTACCCACTAGATACCAATAGCATCTTCTCCTCGATTATGACAACCAAAAAACGTCTGCAGATATTGCCAGATGTCCTATAGGTGAGCAAAATCACCCCATTTGAGAAACACTTGCTAAGTGTTTCTCACATAACCCTGTCTATGCAATAAATTTTGGATAGGTCATAGAGATTGAAGGGTCTATTTATAGTTATACTCCAAGATTATAATAAACAAATCATTACTAGCAAAGAACAGGCCAGACATAGGGGCTCATGCCTGTAATCCCAGCACTTTAGGAGGGCGAGGTAAGAAGATTCCTGGGCAACATAATGAAACCCTATCTCTACAAGAAATAAAAAAATTAGCTGAGTATGGTGGCACGTGTTTGTAGTTCCAGCTACTCCGGAGGACCATGTGAGCCTGGGAAGGTCTAGGTGGCAGTGAGCCGTGATTGTGCCACTGTACTCCAGCCTGGGCCACAGAGCAAGACCTTGTCTCAAAATAACAAAAAATTAAAGGCCAGGTGTGGAGGCTAACGTCTGTAATCCCAGCAGTTTTGGAGGCCAAGGTGGATGGATCATGAGGTCAGGAGATCAAGACTATCCTGGCCAACATGGTGAAACCCTGTCTCTACTAAAAAATAAAAAAATTAGCCAGGCATGGTGGTGCATGCCTGTAGTCTCAGCTACTTGGTAGGCTGATGCGGGAGAATTGCTTGAATCTGGGTGGCGGAGGTTGCAGTGAGCTGAGATTGTGCTACTGCACTCCAGCTGGGCAACAGAGCAAGACTCTGTCTCAAAAAAAAAAAAAAAAAAAGGAAGAAAGAGAAAAGGAAAACATGGGAATCAACAAAAATGCAACTAAAAGATAAAAACTTTGCTTAAGAGGTGCAGCATGTTTTACCAGTGAGTAATGCAATCTGAATGCAATTTTGATGTAATGGCACTATGCAAATGCTATCGGTACCCAAATTGCAATAGTCCTCTCTTAGAAGATACTTTTTAATTATTGATAAGATATAGTGTGGTAGGCAGAATAATGGCCTCTACCCACCCCCTCAAACACACACAGACAGAACAGACAAAGATGCCCATATCCTAATCCCTGGAACCTGAGAGTATGTTATTTTACATGGCAAAGGAGAATTAAAGTTGCTGATCAGCCGACCTTAAAATAGGGAGGTTATCCTGAATTATCTGGGTGAGCTCAGTGTAATCACAGGGGTCCTCAGCATTGGAAGAGGGAAACAGGAGAGCTGGACAGAGTGATGCGATGTGAGAAGGCTCCACTCTGACTCTGCCTTTGGTGTGTGACGATGAGGGAAGGAGCCACCAGCCAGGAATGTGGGGGGCCTCTAGAAGCTGGAAAAGGCTAGGAAATGGATTGTACCCGGAGCCTACAGAAAGGAACCTGATCCAGCCAACGCCTGGATTTCAGCCTGGTCAGGCTTTTGTCCTACCAAATTGTAAGACAATGTATTTATGCTGTTGAAGCCGCTATATTTGTGGTCATTTGTTGCAGTGCCAAGTAAAAAGCTAATACACATGCTAATGAGAAAAAAAGACTCAAGGGCTGCGTTCAGTGGCTCATACCTACAATCCTAGTGCTTTGGGAGGCCAAGGCGGGAGGATTGCTTGAGGACAGGAGTTTGAGACCAACCTGGGTAACATAGTGAGACCCTATGTCTACTAAAAATTTTTTTTTAAAACTTAGCCAGGCATGGTAGCTCATGCCTGTGATCCCAGCTACTCAGGAGGTGGAGGCAGAAGAATCACTTGAGCCCAGGAGTTCGAGACTGCAGTGAACTATGATTGCACTATTGCACTCCAGCCTGGGCAACACAGAGAGACACCATCTCCACAAAATTTTTTTAAATAGCCAAGCATGGTGGTACACACTTGTGGTCCCAGCTACCAGGGAGGCTGAGGTGGGAGGATTGCTTAAGCCTAGGAGTCAAGGCTGCAGTGAGTTTGAGTACCACTGCATTCCAGCCTGGGTGACCAGAGGGGGGTCGTTCCTAAAATAAAAGAAGAAAAAAGCTACTTAATGAGTATTTTTAATAGCTTTTAATATGGAAAAAAATGGGATAAAACCAATATTTTAAAGAAATTTAATTGAATTAGGCTTTTAAAAATATTAATACAAATGTGCCTTTTCAGAAGAAAAAAGGTCTGTTCTTTTGCCCTGATGTCATATGATAATTATATGATGATCTGATTTGTAACCAGACTTCCTTACTAAAATGAAATTTTGTTGCATCCTTTCCTGTAAACAGCATGAGTCTTAAACCCTAAGGGCCCTCTATAAGGCAAGGGTCTTTTCTTCTTGCTACCTAAATTTGAATTTATTTAATATAAGTACTCAAGTATTCAAGAGAAACACTATTAAGCAATATTTCTTTCTTTCTTTTTTTAAATTTTTTTGAGACGGAGTCTTGCTCTGTTGCCAGGCTGGAGTGCAGTGGCATGATCTTGGCTCACTGCAACCTCCGCCTCCTGGGTTCAAGTGATTTTCCTGCCTCAGCCTCCCGAGTAGCTGGTACTACAGGCATGCGCCATCATGCCCAGCTCATTTTTGTGTTTTTAGTAGAGATGGGGTTTCGCCATGTTGGCCAGGCTGGTCTGGAACTCCTGACCTAAGGTGATCGACCTGCCTTGGCCTCCCAAAGTGCTGGGATTATAAGTGTGAGCCACCATGCCCAGCCTATTTCTATTTCTTTAACTTTCATTTTAATACTCTAAAATTATTTTGGTGCTTGCTTATCTAAAAATAATCTTCCTTGTTTTCTTTTTTTTTTTTTTTTTTTTAAGACAGAGTTTCGCTCTTGTTGCCCAGGCTGGAGTGCAATGGCACGATCTTGGCTCACTGTAACCTCTACCTCTTGGGTTTAAGTGATTCTCCTGCCTCAGTCTCCCGATAGCTGGGATTACAGGCATGCGCCACCATGCCTGGCTAATTTTTGTCTTTTTAATAGATATGGGGTTTCACCATATTGGCCAGGCTGGTCTTGAACTCCTGACCTCAGGTGATCTGCCTGCCTCAGTCTCCAAAAGCGCTGGGATTACAGGCGTGAGCCACTGCACCCGGCCTCTTGTTTTGTTCTTAACATGCATTTAAAAATAATTTAGAGTAAAACTTGTCTGGTTAAGCTGTAAGGTGGGGAAGGAGAGCCTGGAAAGCAGAGAGAGAATCTGCTTTACTTATCTACTTCTGTGTGATTAGCTGAGTGTGTTATTATGAGTCAGTGTCTATTATATAACCACATCACAAAAGTATGAAGAGTGTGTTCCCATGACGAAAAGTCATTTAATGTTTACATGACTGTATTTTTGAGAGCACAAGACATTTTTCTTCTGCTTTCAGTCTCTTTACTATTGATCATCTCAAACTGACTCTTACTCAGAAACAGATTCCATTATTCCAGGGATAAGATCGTGACATTTATAATTAATGACCTGCTGTCTTTATAAAATAAACACAGAATACCTACTAACCTCCTGCTACTGAAATTCCAAACCTCAACTTCTATACTTTCTGTTTGATGACAGGTGTCAAACCTATGTGCTTAGATTTTATTCATGTTTGTGCATTAAAACATTACATTTTTCAGAGCAGCAGGGGGAAGAAGGGCAAAAAGAACAAATCAAATTCTACTCTTTTTGCAAAGAATTCTGAGGCACAGAAATATCTGGCAGGAGTGGGCACAGACTCTTGATATTCAAGTGTGGTTCTTGGAGTAGGGGCGTCAGCAGCACCTGGAGCTTGTTAGAAATGCAGAATCTGGCATTCTGTATTTGGGAGGCCGAGGCTCAGTGGCTCACACCTGTAATCCCAGCACTTTGGGAGGCCAAGGTGGGCGGATCACCTGAGGTTAGGAGTTCAAGACCAGCCTGGCCAACATGGTGAAACCCCATCTCTACTAAAAATACAAAATTAGCTGGGTGTGGTGGCGCGTGCCAGCTACTTGGGAGGCTGAGGCAGGAGAATCGCTTGATCCTGGGAGGTGAAGGTTGCAGTGAGCTGAGATTGCACCACTGCACTCCAGCCTGGGCGACAGAGTGAGACCCTGTCTCAGAAAAAAAAAAAAAAAAGTACAGAATCTGGCCAGTTGCAGTGGCTCATGCCTGTGATCCCAGCACTTTGGGAGGCTGAGGTGTCAGAGGCGAGTGAACCAGAGCAACTCAATCTTAAACAGGAGCAAGGTAAAATGAGGCTGAAACCTACTGGTCTGCAATCCCAGACAGTTACGGCATTCTAAGTCACAGGATGAGATAGGAGGTCATAAAATACAGGTCAAAAGACCTTGCTGATAAAACAGTTTGCAGTAAAGTTGCCGGCCAAAACCCACCCAAACCAAAATGGCGATGAGAGTGACCTCTGGTCATCCTCACTGCTACCCTCTCACCGGCACCATGACAGTTTACAAATGCCATGGCAACATCAGGAAGTTACCCTCTATGGTCTAAAAGGGGTGATAATCCATCCCTCTTTAGCGTATCATAAAGAAATAACCATAAAAATGGGTAACCAGTTGTCGTGTCTATGGAGTAGCCATTCTTTTATTCCTTTACTTTCTTAATAAACTTGTTTTCACTTTGCACTGTGGACTCACCCTGAATTCATTCTTGTGTGAGATCCAAGAACCCTCTCTTGGGGTCTGGATCGGGACCCCTTTCCCGTAACAGAGACAGGTGGATCTCTTGAGTCCAGAAGTTCAAGACCATCCTAGGCAACATATAAAAACCCATCTCTATGAAAAATACAAAAATTAGCTGGGTGTTGCGGTGTGCACTTGTGGCCCCAGGTACTCGGGAGACTGAGGTGGAAGGAGCCTGGGACATCAAGGCTGCAGTGAGCCAAAATCAGGCCACTGCATTCCAGCCTGGGTAACCCAGTGAGATCCTGTCTCAAAAAAAGAAAAAAGAAAAAAAAGAAAGATAAAGAAGAGAGAAAGAAAGAAAGAGAGAGAGAGAGGGAGGGAGGGAGGGAGGGAGGGAGGAAGGGAGTTGAGCCCCATGCCAGGCCTCTTGTACCAACATCAGCATCTTCACAAGATCCCCAGGAGATTCTTGTGTGTGATCAAGTGTGAGTAGCTCTGAGCTGTAAACAACGCTGGGAAGAGGATGCAGCTTGTCCTGGACAGCAATAGCACTATCCTTTTTTCTTCCTCTCCTTGACCTCCTTCTCTCAGTCTTCACCAGGTTTTTAGGTTAGTTTCTTACTAACTCTATTCTCACTCAAAATCTGCTCTTGTGAACAAACCTGGTCCATATATCCTTGGGTTAATTGTAACTAACTTGTCCCCACTGCTAGGAATATATGCATTTTAACAGACCACTCAAATTACCTCTTTGAAGGCATCAGCCCACCTGTTATAGGAGAAAGCTGCACTGAGCAGAGAGCCAGCTCTCTCAGTGCCTTTGACTTCATAGCACTTGGCCACCAGGAGACTCTTAACCAATGTTAAAGGAATGAATGTGCATCCATTCCCAATGCAAGGGTGGCCTACTGACTCAGTCTTTAGTGCTGATAGGGAGGACCATTTAACTTGTGTGAGGATCAGACAGGCCTGGATACTGTCTTGATTTCCCAAAAAGACATGACAACTTAAGGTGGAATAATCTCTACTTCTCAGTATCAAAAAGCATTTCTTCTACCTTCTTTTTTTTTCTGAGACAGAGCCTTGCTCTGTTGCCCAGGCTGGAATCCAGTGGCATAATCTCAACTCACTGCAACCTCCGCTTTCCAGGTTCAAGTGATTCCAAGTAACGGACTACAGGTGCATGCCACTATGTCCGGCGAATTTTTTGTATTTTTAGTAGAGATGGTGTTTCACCATGTTGGCCATGCTAGTCTCAAACTCCTGACTTCAAGTGATCCACCCATCTAGGCCTCCCAAAGTGCTGGGATTACAGGAGTGAGCTACTGTGCCTGGCCTCCTCTACCTGCTTAGTAAGCACCAACCCATTTTGGTTTGCTCTGCCACAATGACCTGAGTGAACAGCAATCATCCATTCTCCATATCTGTCCTGCTTGGTTCAACTTGCTTAGGGAAGAGATAAAATATCCAACAAGACTTCTGGTTACAGCTCAATCTGAATACTTAGTAAGCATCACTTGATTATTACTTTGAGGGGACAATGGCAAGTTTAAGATTGAAGACCCCGAATGTACAATGTGCCCACTGTTCAGTAAGTAATTTAATTTGGCTTGGGCTGAAAGATACACGGAGATCCCAAAGCTACCAGCCCCATCACTTGTGCCAATGTCCAACTGCTCCTTCTCTACTCCCTAAAAGCCTGTCTATTAAGCCTGTTTCCTATTCCCACCTCACCCCGAGACTGACCCCAGGCTGAGCACCCTGTTGAAGTAGACACTGGTCTAGGGATTGGGGAACTTCCGTTCTCATTCCAGCTTCATCATGAACCAGCTGGGTATCCCTGGACATCATTTAACATCTCCAAACCTGACCTCTCAAATGAAGGAGGTAGATTAGATCAGTGGCTTTTCAACCTTTTGGACTGCAACCCACAGAAAAAAACACCTGTATACCATCATACATACACACGTATATAAAGCAAACAAAAATTCCATAAAACAACACCTGTGCTTATGACATGCGGTGTACTTGTTAACTTTATGTTGTTTTCTAGTCTAGTTTCATCTTAAAAATTCTGATCAAAAACTACTAAAGTGATTTCTGTATCCTCTAATGGGATATACCTAGTATTGGAAAAATACTGGACTCGATTCTATTATTATATTTGCTGTTCGATTACTATTATTGTTGTTTGTCACGACTCTGGGAGGGTAGTTACGGGGAGTATGGGTAGGAACATACCCTTCATTCACAAGAAAAGGACTATTTTTTATTACTTCTAGGATGGGGCAAAACAAATGTCAATATTATCTGAGAAAACATTTTAAACTATAAAATCCATTTCTCTCATTTGCTCTTCATAGGCTTATGTAAACAAAGCATTTGAGGCAAAGTTTATAGAGTAGCCAGGAATGTTTTTCTTGGGGCTCAGCCTTTCTTAGTCAAATAACTGTATTTGTTAAATAAATGACGATGATTCTTTGAAATGCAAGCTTTATTTATATTGACTTGACTTTCTCCTTATTATTCTTACACAGTTTGGTCCTCATTTTGGGAGACCTATCTGTGGTAACAAGTTCCAGAAGCTGCTTATTATTTAAGCTCATATATATACCTTTTAATTTCTTAAGTAAACAAGGAATTTTGTTTTTAAATGTCAAATACCCAATGCTGATGAGAATATATTGAAAGAGCTTTCTCACAATTCAGTGGGGGTTCTCAAATTGGTTCAGTTGTAGAAAATCAATTTAGAAACATGTAGGAAAAGTCACCATAACTGCCAATTCCCTTTGACTCTAATATCTTTGAAATAAGCTAAGGAAATAACTTTTAAAATGCAGACATCTGTATATTAAGATGTTCATTATGACATTACACAAAATAACAAACAGCACACGCTTTGAAGTCAGTTAGAAAAGCATTGCTACTACGAACTGTATGACTCTTGAACAACTCTTGAATCTCTTTAAGACATGGTGTACTGATCTTTAAAACCTCACAGGGTTTTGGGAGGGTTAAATGAAAAAAATGTATTTGCAGTGCTTTGCAATGCCCGGCATACATAACCACTAAATACGTGGTTGAAAATATAATCCCTTTAATAAAATCATGGGGACAATGTCTGTGGAAGAGACTGCTTTTTTACTATAATCTAAAGCAGTTTTCTCAACCTCAGCACTACTGACATTTGCGCCAGGTAATTCTTTGTTGTGGGGGCCGAACTGTCTTTTAAAAAGGATGTTTAACAGCATTCCCAGTCCCTTTCCACTAGATGCCAGTAGCAGGCCCCCAACCACAGATGTGACAGACCGAAATCTCTCCAGACATTGCCAAATGTCCCCTCAGGTGCAGAATCACCCCTGGTTGAGAATTATTGATCTAAAGTTAAAACAAAAACAAAAACACCAGAATATGAAATTGTATACTATTAATAAACCATGCACAAATGTTTGCATGTGAAATGTGAGTGGAGGAAAAATGCCAGTGTTTTTCTTACTTATAAAACTTACTTTAATGTCAAATTGCTTTTATATTTTTTACAAAAGTTGATTGATACACATCTGAGTTTTTTTTTTTTGGCTTCAATGATTTAGTAATTGTGCTCGTGACTAATTCTAGTAAGTCAACTGATTATCTTTGACTACAAAAAAATTGAAAATTACCCAATGCCTGAGAATTGTAGTGTTAAATAACTTGTAGGCTCTTATTCTGATTTCTAATTTGGATCATTTTTAGAAATTAAAGAATATATATCTGTTTCCACCCACTACTGGTTCATTGATCAATTGATCACTTAGGAATTTTTTTTTTTTTTAATAGATATGGCTCTCGCTATGTTACCCAGGCTGTCAAACTCCCGGACTCAAGCAGTCCTCCCACCTTGGCCTCCCAAAGTGCTGGGATTAGAGGCATGAGCCACCATGCCTGGCCTATTTAGGATTGTTAACGCAAGAAACTTACTAAAAGACACCCTGCTTTGTTTGATGTGGATGTTTCTAGTTTTGTAGTCCCTGAGACAATGGTATAGCATTCTTAATATGACGTCTCTGTGTTCACCTCTCATAACTACCAACAAATTCACTCCTTAGTTATAAAAGGAAAAGATGAAAGAAGGAAAACCCCTGAATTTTAGAATTGAATGGATTTTAGAGATTTTCTAATGTTTTCCTCTCATTACCAAGCTATGCAAACTAGAGCCTAGAAAATTTAAGTGAATTTTCTAGGCTCTAGTTTAGGAGTGCAGATGTGCTAACGAACTTGTTTTGTTTCCAGATAATTTACTCACTTACTCAAATACTTTCTCGCATTCCTCCAAGATTGCAGAGTAGACGTTGGAGGTAAAGCCATGAATGAGATATTCTTGGGGTTTGCAGCTTAATGTATTTAGAGAATTTATGTTTATCAATATCTTCAGGCTGGGCGCGGTGACTCACGCCTGTAATCCCAACACTTTGAGAAGCCGAGGTGGGTGGATCACGAGGTCAAGAGATTGAGACCATCCTGGCCAACATGGTAAAACCCTGTCTCTACTAAAAATACAAAAATTGGCTGGGCATGATGGCGGGGTGCCTGTAGTCCCAGCTACTCAGGAAGCTGAGGCAGGAGAATCACTTGAACCCAGGAGGTGGAGGTTGCAGTGAGTCAAGATTGTGCCACTGCACTCCAGCCTGGCAAAAGAGTGAGACTCCATCTCAAAAAATAATAATAATAATAATAATAATAATAAAATAATATCTTTAGAAGCAGCCTAAACACCTTCACGCCAGAGTCATTCTTGGACAGTCTTCTGGTGACGACTGGGCAAGGTCAGTAGAAAGTTCAGAAACATGGGCAATCCTTGGCTCAGAGAGTCCAGATTTCGTTACAATGCTGACATGGTCCACTGGCCACCTGCCTACACAGCTCTGCTGTTTATCATTTTTAGCTCTTGTCAAACACTCCTGTAATTACAGCAGATTTTCCTGAGGTGGTGAGGCCTTCAGCTTCCAAAGTCCCAGACATGTAGCCTGAGAATGCTCCCTTCTTTGCTCCACTAACCCATGACATGCTTCAAAATCTTTCACCTGCATGATTAACCTGATCCACTAGTTATTCCCTTCCAGCTAAGACTGTTGAAATTTTACACAGTACAGGTGTCCCCAATGGATTTCCATCTACCAGCAGTTCTCCAAGCTGGCTGATGATAGCATTGCTCAAACACATACCTTTTGCTTTCCTTTGAGGCCACAGCCCTCACTCAGGTGCTCCATATCTCTCATCAAGACTTGTTAATTGCCTGCCAATGGGTCTCTCTGCTTGCAGTCTTTCCACTAGATGCAGTCATACCACCACATGGCTCTTCCTGTAATCAGCATTGATCCCGTCTCCCTTTTATTTGCGGAGGTAGGGGGGGTGCAGATTACTTTGAATGGTTGACCCCGTGTCTGATTTTTCAAGCCAGCTTGAGATGCCCCACAACCACTCACCCTTCAACAAACAAAAGCAAACTCAAACTTGCCCTCATCCTGGACCTCTTCTGTCACTTCTTACCAGAATTCCAACTCCTCATCTCATTTCTCTTTTTACATTTCTGCATTTGTTCCCCCTGGTCCCAGCTTCATGCTTATCTCCTCCCTCAAGAGCTAAATTCTGAACTGTCATTTCTTTCCTTTGCTTCAAACTGTCACTAACCAAGCAGACTGCCCCAGCTAGCTCCTCAGAATTTTAACCCTGGCCGGATGCATCACTTCAGTTCTATAGATCACATTCTGGCCAGGAAGATGACAAAATGCGGACCACAAACACATAAGAGCCTTTACAATCTTGCCCTCTGCTACAGTTTAAATGTATCCCCCAAAATTCTTGTGTTGGAAACTTGATCTCCAGTGCAACAGTTTTGAGAGGTGGGACCTTAAGAAGTGATCAGGTCAAGAGGGTTCTGATGTTATGAATGGATTTATGTCATTATTTTGAGTATGGGTTCATTATTGCAGGATTGGGCTCGTTATCACAAGAGCAGATTTATTGTAAAAGCAAGTTTGACCCTCTCTTACTTCTGTCTCTTATGTGCTCTCTTGCCCTTCAACCTTATACCATGGGATGATGCAGCACAAAGGCCCTCACCAGATGCCATGCCATGTTCTTGAACTTCCCAGCCTCCAGAATCAGGAGCCAAATACGTTTCTTTTCTTTATAAATTACCCAGTCTCAGGTATTCTGTTACACAGCAGGAAACAGACTACAAACAGCACTCTGGGAGCCCATAAGCCACATTTGATTGGTAGATCTGTTTGCTTCGACCCTTGCAGTAGCATGGAATGGAGTCAACATGGAAAAACCAGATTTCCTATGGAAATCTGAATTCCCATTGTCCCTTGACAACAATTCACTGCAGCTTTAGGCATCCAGGAGCTCTCCAGCCACCCTGTCCCCATCGTATTTCACTCACCTACATTGTCTGGCCCTGTTGACATGTAGTTTCAACACTGGGTTCCAGGCCTCATCTTTCTTTCTTTCTTTTTTTTTTTTTGATTTGGAGTTTTGCTCTTGTCATCCAGGCTGGAGTGCAATGGCACAATCTTGGCTCACTGCAACCTCCGCCTTCCAGGCTCAAGCGATTCTCCTGCCTCAGCATCCCGAGTAGCTGGGATTACAGGCATGCGCCACCACACCTGGCTAATTTTGTACTTTTAGTAAAGGCAGGGTTTCGCCATGTTGGTCAGGCTGGTCTTGAACTTCCAACCTCAGGTGATCCATGCACCTTAGCCTCCCATAGTGCTGGGATTACAGGCATGAGCCACCACGCCTGGCCCAGGCCTCATCTTTCAACACTGTCCACACACACCCAACTGTCCTGCCACGTATCTGGGAATTCCTGAATTGGCCTTTCATGTTCACATAGCTCTTTGCACCTTGGCTTATGCAAATGTCTAACATAAGAAAACATGCTCAAATTTGTTAGGAACTGAAGTTACTAAAGTTAAAACCCTAAGATAGCCTCTCTTTTAGTGTTTGTTCTGTTTATTAGCGATGAGGTCTCTGCTACGTTACCCAGGCTGGATTTGAACTCCTGGGTTCAAGGGATCATCCCACGTCAGCCTCCTGAGTGGCTAGGATTACAAGCATGCACCACTGCACCTGGTAATTCCTCTTTTTATATGTATCAAGCTGGCAAAGATTTAGAAAATAATAATGCCCTATGGTGAAAAAGGTAGAGTAATATGGAAATCTCAAGCCTGCAGGTGGGAATATAAATTGGTACAATTTTTGGAAGAGCAATATGACAATCTGTATTAAAAGCCTTAAAAATGTGCATATCATTTGACTCAGCACTTCAGTCTACTGGAATTTGTCCTAAGGAAGTTATTTATAAATTACTGTTTGAGGCAGAGGAGAGACTTCGAAACCTAAGCACGTTCTCGAACTTAAGCAGGATTCAAGTGCCTGCTCTGTCAATTACTGTGAGACCATTGACAGGTTATCTAAGTGCTCTGTTCCTCAGTTTCCCTTTCTGTAAATTAGGATAAAAACAGCATGTTTACCACATGAACTTATTGTGAAGTACATAATATACTTAAAACATCAGTGAATGGTGCTTGGTACATAGTAAGTTCTGCTAAAGTATCTATCATCATTATCAATTTTATTAACAAAACTATTACTAATAAGACCTTCCAAATGTCCCTAAGTTAGGGCTCTTCTAAATAAATTATATTGCATTCAAATGATAGCACACTACAGAGCTAATAAAAATTGTGACAAATTCTTCATGACGCGAAAAGCCATGACATACTGTTAGGTGAGGTGAAATGGTTTGGATCTGTGTCCCTGGGCAAATCTCATGTTGAATTGTAATCCTCAGTGTCAGAGGGGGTGCCTGGGTGGGAGGTGACTGGATTGTGGGGGCCGTTTCTAATGGTTTAGCACCATCCCCCTAGTGCTGCCTCGTGATAGAATTCTTGTGAGATCTGGTTGTTTACAAGTGTGCGGCATCTCCCTTACTTCTCTTCCTCCTGCTCTGGTCCTTTGAGATGCTTCCTCCCTCTCTGCCTTCCGCCATGTTTGAAAGTCTCTTGAGGCCTCCCCAGATGCCAGCATTCTGCTTCCTGTACAGCCTGTGGAACTTTGAGCCAATTAAGCCTCTTCTCTTTATAAATTACCCAGTCTCAGAGGATCACCTGAGGTCAGAAGTTCGAGACCAGCCTGGCCAACATGGTGAAACCCAGTCTCTACTAAAAATACAAAAAATTAGCTGGGTGTGGTGTTGCACCCCTATAATCTCAACTACTTGGGAGGCTAAGGCAGGAGAATTGCTTGAACTCAGAAGGCGGAGGTTGCAGTGAGCCAAGATCATGCCATTGCACTCCAGCCTGGGTGACAGAGAGAGACTCTATCTAAAAAAAAATAAGTGAATAAATTGATTAAATAAATAACCAAGTCCCAGGTATTTCTTTATTGGAATATGAGAATGGACTAATACATGAGGAGAGCTGGTTATAAAAACCAGTAAAAAACCAAACACCGCATGTTCTCACTCATAAGTGGGAGTTGAACAATGTGAACACAGGGATACAGGGAGGGGAACATCACACACCAGGGCCTGTTAGGGGATGGGGAGCAAGGAGAGGGAGAGCATTAGAAGAAATACCTAATGTAGATGATGGGTTGATGGGTGCAGCAAACCACCATGGCATGTGTATACCTGTGTAACAAACCTGCACGTTCTGCACATGTACCCCAGAACCAAAAGTATATTTTTAAAAAAAAGTAGACATGTAAAAATATGTTTTTATATAAAAAAAAATACAGAACTATTATCTCTAAGTATTGAGTTTAGTGATAATTTTTATTTTAGTTTTTATAGTTTTCTGTATTTATTTTTAAAATGTCACTTTTATGACGATTGCTGGGTAGGTAGTGATTTTAAAAATTTCTTCACCACTATTAAATTTCTTATAATGAAGTTAAAGGTACATTCCCAAAATTAACTAAAAAAAATTATTTTAAAAAGAGATCCCAGTAAATATCTTGCTTTATGTTTCCACTAAACAAGGATATATTTTGATTTGTTGTGGCAGACTGCAGAAAATGGTCACAAATGTGTCCCACTGCTATATGCAGGCCGCTGTTCAGTATGACTTTGCAGCTTTTCCATTAAGGAGGGGAAAATGTTTCTCTACCTCTTGGATCTAGTCTTGGCCATGTGACTTGTTTTGGCCAATGGAACATGAGCAAACATGACAGGAAGGCGTCTGTCACCCAGGCTGGAGTGCAATCTCGACCCAGGCTGGTCTCAAAACTCCTAGGGTTCAAGAGAACCACCTGTCTTGGCCTCTCAAAGTGCTGGAATTACAAGCATCAGCCAGTACACCTGGCCCAGAGATAATACGTTATAGTATTATCTGCAGTACTAAAGCACCAAGGATTGTGTCTCAGTAAGGAGAGAGTTTATTTTTCACCAAATATAGCTACTTTAAGTTTTGGAGATTTTCAAAGTACAGAAAAGTTCAAAGAAGCAGCCAACTGTTTATTTTCCAACTCCCTCAAATTAGCTAGTGTTAGCACCTTGGCATATTTACCTTGTGAATCTTTACTTTTCTTCTCTTAAAACTAGTATTTTGTAACTTGTACCAAATAGTGGTTATTAGAATAATTTCAAATAATACATAAAAGTACAAAGAACAAAGATCAAATTAAAAAAAGCACATTATGAAATCGAATACTTACAAGTAACAATAATTAGCATTAAGAAAGCATTATTCAAAAATAGTAATAATTCCAGCATTTTGGAAGGCCGAAGTGGGCAGATCACCTGAGGTCAGGAGATCAAGACCATCCTGACCAACATGGTAAAACCCTGTCTCTACTAAAAGTACAAAAATGAGCCGGGTGTGGTGGCGTGTGCCTGTAGTCCCAGCTACTTGGGAGGCTGAGGCAGGGGAATTGCTAGAACTCAGGAGGCAGAGTTGTAGTGAGCCGAGATCACACCACTGCTTTCCAGCCTGGTGACAGAGCAAGACTCTGTCTCAAACAAAATAAAACAGAACAAAAAACAAAAACAAAAAAAACTGTGTTAGCTGGGCAAGGTGGCTCAAGCCTATAATCCCAGCACTTTGAGAGACTAAGGCAGGTGGATCACTTGAGGCCAGGAGTTCGAGACCAGCCTGGCCAACATGGTGAAATCCCATCTCTACTAAAGATACAAAAATTAGCCAGGTGTGTTGGCAGGCGCCTGCAATCCCAGCTACTCAGTAGGCTGAGGCACAACAATCGCTTGAACCCAGGAGGCGGAGGTTGCAGTGAGCCAGGATTGCACCACTGCACTCCAGCCTGGGGAACAGAACGAGACTCTGTCTCAAAAAATAAATAAGTAGGCCTGGCTCTGTGGCTCATGCCTGTAATACCAGCACTTTGGGAGACCAAGGTGGGCAGATCACCTGAGGTCAGGAGTTCAAGACCAGCCTGGACAACATGGTGAAACCCTGTCATCTCTACTAAAAATACAAAAATTAGCTGGGCATGGTGGCAGGAGCCTGTAATCCCAGCTACTCAAGAGGCTGAGGCAGGAGAATTGCTTGAACCCAGGAGGCGGTGGTTGCAGTGAGCTGAGATCACACCATTGCACTCCAGCCTGGGGGACAAGAGTGAGACTTCATCTCAAAAAATAATTAATTAAATAAAAATTAAAATAATTTTTTAAAAAAGACTATGGCTTATGCCTTCCCCTCCCCCTGTCTGCATCTGGACTGACCTGAGTGCTTCCTGCTGTGGCCCTGTGTGGTGTGCTGTGCCTCTTGTTTCTAGGGGAACTGTGAATAACATTAAAGTTTTGTTCCAATGGCAGAAACAAAAGGAAGAAAACACTATTTCATAAAACATCTTTCTGCACAAATAAATACTTCCATGTCAGTTTATGACAATAACATAACTATTAAATAGCTGACTAAACTGTACTGAACATAAATTGAAAACAACCTTCCTTTTTTTTTTTTTGAGACGGAGTCTTGCTCTGTTGCCCAGGCTGGAGTGCAATAGTGTGATCTCGACTCAATGCAACCTCCTCCGCCTCCTGGGTTCCAGTGATTCCCCTGCCTCCGTCTCTGGAGTAGCTGGGACTACAGGCATGCATCACCACACCCTGCTCATTTCACCATGTTGGCCAGGATAATCTCGATGTCTTGACCTCGTGATCCGCCCAGCTCGGCCTCCCAAAGTTCTGGGATTACAGGCGTGAGCCACTGCGCCTGGTCTGAAAACAACCTTTCACAAGGAACCTGTACCATTGAGATATACGAGGTTTCCTTACATTAAATGAGGTCAGGTGTCACTCATGTACACGTTTATCACTTTGATGGGTTTTTGAGTTCAAAAACTGCCTCCTTAGGACTTAAGTTTTATTGGATTCCAGAAACGAGAGATTCTGTTGTTTGCAGCACTTTAACATCAGGGAGTAAGCTTTTTCTGCTATCTACTTATTCATATGTGTTTGTTCACAGTTTGACTTAGGTATTTTGTATTTCAAGTGGATTTCCTAGTTTTCACTGACTCTTTCAAATAAAAGTACAGCATTGATTTGCCTCTCACAGCAGGGTCCTCTCTCTCACTGAAATCAATAGAACACAGTATGCCCTGTACTGTTTTGTTTGCAAGCAGGAGAAAAGTTCTTAATCACTCCACTAGACAAATTTTCATCTTGCCTTGCCCACAGTGCCTTCTTCACCTTCAAAACAAGGCACCAGGCTGCACAGCTGGATGTAAATCAAGAATTCATTTGCAACTTGTAAAACGTTCCCTCCAATTCCATGTAAGAGCAGCCAAATAAGAAATTATGCTCACTTAAAACTCTTGCCTAATTTTAACCCCTGTTTACAACCCAAGACAGGCCAAGAGTTGTTTAAGGTCATTGGTAAATTCCATTTGTTGCTGCATGTGCTGAGGTATATGTAGGTTGCTAAGTCTGGGAACTAAGTCCCTATCTCTTGCAAGCCTAATGTTTTATAAAGAACAGTGGGGTAGTTCTGTTTACAGTCTTATTCTTCAAATATGAAAAAAAACACCTAAATAAACTTTTTTAAAAAGCAAAAACATGGGAGACAGAGTCTTTTGATGTGCTGAGGAAGCTCTCCCCATCCCCTGGCCACAGAGAATATGCAGAAATACAGGGAACCTAGGCCTGGCACTTCCTCCTTGAAATACCCATTTAACCTGGACATTTGGATGAAAAGCCCTGGGCTTCAGTTAGAAGTTACGCAGTGACCCAAAACCACACACATCTAATTCAGAATAATTGTTACTCTTCGAAGGGTCTGGGAAGGAGCCCTTGGTGGGTAGGTGGGATTTTAGGAGTACCAGGAACATGGTTTCTTGGGCTGCTTATACAGGTAAGAGCAATGTAAAAATTTAGTGATCTGTTCAACTCTGATATGTGCAATTTTCTATATGTAGTATCATATTTCAATAAAAAGTTTACAGAAGTTATAGAGTAGACCAATGTAATATTTAAATAATTTTGTAAACTAACGCATGAGACTTCAGGGAAATGTCTAACTCTTCAGTGGCTTGCCTTCCTACCTTCTCCTCTGCCCAGGGCCAATTTAGGGACTGTAGTAGCAGTTTTCAGTATCCAGTTTTCAAGCATTAAGGGATTTACTTTTTTTTAAGCCTCAGCCTCCTGAGTAGCTGAGATTACAGGTGCCGGCCACCACGCCCAGCTAATTTTTGTATTTTAGAGACAGGATTTGTAGAGACAGCATTTAACCAGGTTGGCCCGGCTGGTCTCGAACTCCTGACCTCAGGTGATCCAGCTTCCTCGGCCTCCCAAAGTGCTGGGATTACAGGCATGAGAAACTGCACCCAGCTGGCTTTACTTTTAAGTACTTGCATGTTTTAGAAACAGAATTATGGGCATCTTCAGATCAAAACCAATGACTAATATATTCAATTTATAGGAAAAAATAAACAGTGAGCCATCTGCAAACTTAAACAGAGCTTCTCCTGTATGAATTCTGATAAGAAACCATATTGGGATGTTGTGACATGCTCACCATGCCACCCTTGTATGATCTGATTGGTTGATGGCAAGTTTTGTGGGTCAGTAACATGTGTTTTCAAAATAAAAGCGGGACACACTTTTGGTTGTTCTTGTTCTACCAATTAAGTTCATGGTGTTTCTACTATTTCTTCTGAATCACTGATATTGAAAAATCAAAGGTAATAAAAGCACAAGTTTGATTACATAATTAAATGCTGTGCTTACTTTTGGTTTATTACCCCAAATGAGTAATATTACTAAAAACAGCCTAGTTTTTTTTTTTTAAAAAGTAACAGGCCCAACTGCTTCTGTTATTTATGGAGAAAACAAATGACATGGAAAGAGAAAAGCAGGGTAAAAGGAACCAATACTCAACAGATATTAAAACTACCAGAGGGCTGGGCACAGTGATTCACACCTATAATCCCAGCACTTAGAAAGGCCAAGGTGGGTGAATCGCTCGAGTCCAGGAGTTCGAGACCAGCCCAGGCAACGTTGCAAAACCCCATCTCAACAAAAATTTCGCTGGGTGTGGTGGCATGTGCCTGTAGACCCAGGTACTCAGGAGGCTGAGGTGGGAGGATAGCTTGAGCCCAGGAGGTGGAGGCTGCAATAAGCCAAGATTGCACCACTGTACTCCAGCCTGAGCATCAGAGTGAGATTCTGTCTCACAGATAATTAAATAAAAATAAAACTGCCAGAGGATCTATGAGAGACCCTCACGATCACCTTGTCACATACAAAAGGCATTCATTTAATAGAAAAGAAAGAATAAGCAGCTGCTTTTTCAGCCCCCAGGGGCTACATACTCTATGATAAAAATACGACATTCTGGAAAAGGCAACAACAGGGATGGAGAACGGGTCAGGATTTGGCCAGGGGACGCTGGGGTTAGGGCAGACTACCAGCAGCAGCATGAGGGAATGTTGGGGACTGATGGAATTGCTCTTGATAGTGGTAGTGGATGTGTGACTCTATACCACTGTCAAAACACATGGAACTGCACACTCACGCGAGTGAGCTGTATGTATATGAATTAAAAAATACAGGCCGGGCGCAGTGGCTCATGCCTGTAATCCCAACACTCTGGGAGGCCGAGGCGGGCAGATCACGAAGTCAAGAATTGAGACCATCCTGGCCAACATGGTGAAAACCATCTCTACTAAAAATACAAAAATTGGCTGGGCATGTGGTGCGCGCCAGTAGTCCCAGCTACTCAGGAGGCTGAGGCAGGAGGATAGCTTGAGCCTAGGAGGTGGAGGTTGCAGTGAGCTGAGATTGCACCACTGCACTCCAGCCTGGCAACTGAGTGAGACTCTATCTCAAAAAAAAAAAAAAAAAAAGCTGCTTCAAAGTCAACAACAATGTAAAACAGAATGGATCTCCTTCATGGTAAGTGTATACATTTTTAAAGCTGTATCACATAGTACCCTATAAGACTTTTATGTGAGTAATATTAATATTCACTATCTTTTTCCATAAATTCTGAACACGTTTTAAGAATCCTGTCATTAAAACCCATATTTCAGTATTAGTATAGATACCAAAATATTCATACTGCCCCTTTGCCCAGATATCTGTGAAATTTCAGAAATAAATTATAAGAAGCACTAAATATATGAAGATTATTGCCTTGAAGGACTTAAAAGTCCCATCTTTTTTTTTTTTTTTTTTGAATTGGAGTCTTGCTCTGTTGCCCAAGCTGGAGATCAGTGGTGCGATCTCAGCTCACGGCAACCTCTGCCTCCTGAGTTCAAGCGATTCTCCTGCCTCAGCCTCCCGAGTAGCTGGGACTACAGGTGCCCGCCACCACACCTGGCTAATTTTTGTATTTTTAGTAGAAGCGGGGTTTCACCATATTGGCCAGGCTGGTCTCAAACTCCTGACTTTGCGATCTACCCGCCTTGGCCTCCCAAAGTGTTGGGATTACAGGCGTGAGCCTCTGCACCCGGCCAAAAGTCCCATTTTTATGGCCAAGTTCAACTGCTAAATCATGCAACACAAACAAATCATTTTGTCTCCCTGCACTTGGTTTCTCTAATCTTAAACGATGAGAGAATCCCTTCCAACCCTAGCACACAATTACCCATTCCGCTTTTCAAAATGGAGCCTGAGTTTCTACTTCTTTCATATCTTCCACTCAAAAAAACTTCATCACCACAACCTCTCTTTCCATGTGCCAGGAGTAAAGCTATTAGTTATAAGTTATTAAAGAGTTAATAATGCATGTCTCACAGCATGTGCCTTTTCCACCCTTGCCACCATGAGATTAGCAGTTATTTTTTTTTTTGAAAGAAAGAAAAAGAGAGAAAAGAAGAAAGAAAAGAGTGAAAGAAAGAAAAAAAAGAATAAACGAGAGAAAGAAAGAGGAAGAGAAAGAGGGAGAGAGAACGGGATTCTTGTTCTATTGCCCAGGCTAGAACACAGTCTAAAAATGAGTATTAAAAACCTCTTTTATGCCAATAATTGTGCTTAACAATGGAGACAGGAAGGAATAAGGGATGAAAATAACAAGCAGCCAACCAATATTTTATTTAAATCTGTGAAATGCTATGCAATTGCTAAGGAGTGATTTACTTCCAATTATG
>CAUYLG010008166.1:0-20177 GCA_963573385.1 Cacajao melanocephalus | reverse complement strand
GGCCAGGGGACTTTTGTCACGCCGATTGTTACTTAAGTGGTTTACAGAAGTCAAGATAAGCATTAGTTTACACATTGTCTGGGTAGTGGATGGGAATTACAGACCTTAGTTACCTATTACAAGGTGCAGGAGCCAAGATGGTGTGGGTTTGGACTGCTTGCCTGTCACATTAGCACAGAGAGCAGTTTCAACAGAAAGCCAAGGTAGGGTTGAGGTATGCAGTTTTATGGGGCAGTTTTATGGGGCTTTTACCATGTCACAGTGTGACTGTCTCAAAGCCTAGTTGTAGCTTCCATTGCCCAGCGCCTTTCAGATGACAAGAGCAGGCATGGTTTGAACCCTTAAGAAAAGCAATGTGACCACCTCACTAGAGTGAAGAAATGAAATGGGAATTGAAATTCCCGGAACCTAGGACCCTGCTTTTTCAGCGACAAAGTCCCACCTCAGCCCTGACTTCAAAATGTGAATTGGTTGGTGTTCAGTTACTGGGCTCTTGTGCAGTGCTTCGATCTTTTTGCAGGAGAAGAGTAACTTTCCATGATAAAAGATGACTCCTGGTGACATGGAAATCAGCTCCCATCATGCTAGCTCCTCACCCTCCGTCTCACATTCCTAAGCACGGGCTTCCTGATGGGGTCCTTCAGAACTCAAAACCTGGGGAGATGTGTCTGAAAGATGAGGCCTGGGCAGCAGGAGGCAGGCAGCAATCCTCAGAGTCATTTTCATTTTCATTTTAGCAACCGTAAGGGAAATGCATGCTCTCGTTATTTCCAGCCATAGGTACTGATATACACCACACACAATAATGTTTTTCCACGTATTTGGGTGAATTTGTGGCTGAGATGAAGGAAATCAGGAAGGGCGGTGGGGAAGAGGTGGAGAGGAGATAAAAACACAACTTCTAAGGCTCCTTTAAATTGTAGCATCTTGAGCAGAGAAAAGCCTGAATTATGTAAAAGCTGGCCAGGTGCCCACATCTGGCAACAGTCAGATTGTTTGGTAAGCAGGAGGTTCCCCCACAGCACGCAGAGCTGGGTCCGTTCTGGAAAGAATGTGGAGTGTGTGAGAGGTTCTTGGGACCTGGCTGCCAGATGGCCCTGCCAGGTGGGAGGACAGTGTTTCTGGTCACTCGACCTCTGGGGCAGGTGAGATGAGTCACCAGCTTCCTGCCAGGCCTTCCCCAGAATGGTTTCAACCCTGGGCTTGTTTCTGCGTGAACTGAAAACCGTGCCTCTACTTTGGGGTCAGACTTGGAAATCACGTTTTTTTCAGGTCTTCCAAAGGTCCTCAGGGGAAATGAAACCCTTTCTTGTGCCTGCACCTTTAGTTCCCTGACTCTCAGACTGCCACCTGCCAGTCCTGAAAGCCATGCCAGAGCAGCGTCCCATGTAACTATCTTCTGTTTGCTGCTATTAGGCCCTGACACTTCTGAGGCTCATGGAGACCCTGAATCAGGGATCTGAGAGCCCAGCCACGCTTTGCCCCAAGCGGGTTTTCTATGCTGGCTGTGTCTGTGTATCTTCCAAACAAATACTAATCTGGCCTGGTTTCTGCAGCTCAGACCTACCAAGCCAGCTGAGGTAAATGCAGAAATTAAAATTAAAATATGCATTCTTTCCTTAGAGGAACAAAAGAAGAAAACATGTTAAGCAAACAGCTCGGGAATTGTTTAGCGCAAGCCCACGACCTGGCATTGTGTGCTGGGGCAGGGCGGCGGCAGCCACAGATGGGCACACCGCGCAGGCTGCGTCTGTGCACTGAGAAACCGTGGCTCTGTCAAAGAAAAGGGTCTTGGGGCCTCTCTGCAAATTCAGCCCTGAAGTATCTGGTATGATTTAAATTTGTTCATTAAAAAACGCAGTTGGTTTCTGTTAAGTCAACAGCATTTGAATTTCTGCTCAGATATTCAGTGCTAGCAAGATCCTTTGACTTCTCTGTGTGACTTCTCTGTGTGCAGGCTACATTTTTCAATGCCTGGCCAGCTCTTCCATTTTCTTCTTTCCATGGAGAGGAGCAGAGGAGAAAGAAGAGAGAGGAGGGAGCTGAGGAATGCATACTTGACTCTTCTCTTCACTGCTAATCGCATACTTGCATGCTCAATGATTTAGCTACTGTTTTAAAAGACATCCTCTGCATTTCCTCTGTCCTTTGGTTACTATTTCCTAGAAAAAGCAGTTTGGAAATTTGACTTAAGTTTTCACTCAGTGGTCTTAACCTCACAGGGACAATTTCCGGTGGCTCAGTAGGATTTCTGGCCCCATCTCAGGCTGAGTCCCTGTGGGGCTCACAGCCAGCCCATCTCAGAGACAGCCTCCTCAGGGACATCAGCCTGAGAAATGTCACCTGGGCAGGCAGCAGGATGCAGAAGTGCAAAAGGCATTTGACACAAAGTGGCTCATGTCTCCCTTCTCCTGTGTGTCTGCATTATGGACATCTCTTAAAAACCCATTTCAGTTTAACCTTACATCTAGGAGTCTTAGAGTCTTGCTCTAGAAAGGCTAGAAAAAACAATGGAAAGTGCATGAAGAGAAGAGCCAGACACACAGCTTTTGCCGCAGGCCAGTCTTCCTTGCAAATTGCATTGGTTGGGATTGGAGGTTACTGGGAGGGCTGAAATAATAACGTAAATTAAAAAAGTAACTCTTTCTGCTGGATGCTTGTTTGAACTGAGTACTGGTCTAGGTACCCATTTGTCTCCAATCTTTGGAAACATCTTCTTAGACGTCACTCTCAACCAGACAAAAGAGAAGTAATGCACTGTGTTTAGCTAAGACTGATCTGGGCGGTCCTCTGTATTTGAAAACTATTGACCTGCAGAGGAATTGGTGCAAATTCATAAGCAAAAACAAAACAAAACAAAACAAAAAACCAACAACAAAAAAAAACCAACAAAAAAACAGTCATTAGAGCATGTGCCTTAGAATGAGATGGAACTGGTTTGGAATCTTGGCTTTGCCATTTATTAGCTATAAAACCCTGGGAAATCATTTAAACCTTATTTTCCTCATTTATAAAATGGAGAAAATATATCATGGGTTAGTAAGAGGATCCATTGATAAAAAGCACATAAAAGGCACAGTACAATGCTTGGCCAGTAACAGGGGTAATGACATTACCATTATTACTCCTAGGAAACATTGTTAGGTGGTTTGAGCCATGAATAAATAGATTTTTCTAATATGGTTCTTAAAAAATAAAAAGAATCCAATTAGTCATCTAAAATCTGTCCTTCTCTAACTCTCAAGCACAGACCTGGATTCTGACACTCGGCATCTTAAAAATGTGCTTGGTCTTCCCTGGGGGTGCTGGCTCTCTGGCAGAGCACACCTGGGGAGTTGGTGTTGAAAGTCACAATTTAACATTTCAACTGCATCTTCCAGATAAAACACAAAGAACACATACATTGAGGACACCTCAAACTAACATGTGACCAGTAAGCTCAGAAATCACACTATGAAGGTGGAGTTGGACCTCACAAACTTAAAACTTTGGCAGGAGTCCCTTGCAAAGCATGGAAAGAATTTCCTTTAAGGCGATCCGCAGTAGAGCTGTGAAAAAGAGGAGAAGGAAAACCTAAGACCAAAAGCTGAGCTGGGTGCTTATTTGGCATTTTCATGAAATTAGAAGAATTCTGTTTAGTAAAATTTCTGCATGACTTTATGGTGTGACCCATTATTGTGTAGAGTTTTTGAGCTTATGATGAAAGATGTGTGCAGCTAAGAGGCAGTGTCGAATCCTTCCAATCTCCAGAGTGATAAATACAGTAGAAATAATTACGTATTCCTTCTAAACTCATTGATTTTTGAGATGCTGCTAAAGATTGTGATACAGAAAATTTTCAGGTTATCTTAGAAAAGCTTCTCCCAGATCCTCAGGTTGGCTGTGAAGGCGGGGGCAGCAGTCGCTCTGAGGTTGATGCCTCCAAAATTCTCCTTTCCTTGGACAGGTCTCTCCTTGTTGTTGTGGCCGCATCGTGGCCTTAGGGAATGTCACCCACCCGGACTTCTTCCTGGGGGATATAGACACAGACACTCTCCTTAATTCCCTTAAGAAGATTAAAAGTTGAGGTTTCTTAGAAGAGAACCAAAGTGTAGAGACTAGCACATCACTATCTCTGGAATTCCCTCCCTTCTGGAAGCCTGGCCAACCAACACAGAGGTGAGCAGCTTGACTTAGAGTCCCTGAAGGGCCCCTGCATCAAAACAGAGGAGCCCAAAACGTATGGAGTCATCCAACACACACAGGGGTGCAACATGTATCTCTGCCCGAAAGATACGTGCAGAGGGGTGGGGAATGTGGATTTCCTCCAGAGCTTCACGGCTTATATATCAGACCATATAAGAAGCATTTCTTCTCTGGAAAAATTTAAATAGAAGGACTGAAGCCCGGCATGGTGTCTCACACCTGTAACTCCAACACTTTGGGAGACTGAGGTGGGAGGGTCACTTGAACTCACTTGAACTCGGGAGTTTAAGACCAGGTAACATAGTGAGACTGCATCTCAGCAAAAAATAAATAAATAATTAGTGGGGCATGGTGGTGCGCGCCTGTAGTCCCAGCCTCTCAGGAGGCTGAGGCAGGAGAATTGCTTGAGCCCAGGAGGTCAAGGCTGTCGTGAGCTGAGATCTTCAGTGAGCCAAGATCACACTACTGCACACCAGCCTGGGTGACAGCGAGACCCTGTCTCAAAAAAAAAGCAGGAGTTGAAAATTTTACCATCAGCTATAACATAAAAATTGTTCAGTAGAGTCTGAATTAGGATGCAAATGACAAAGAGGTCCTGAGAGCCGGAGCTCAGCTCTCAAGGGAGGCAGCTCAATTGGCCAGAAAACCAAATCAGGCCACAGCTAGACCCTCGTGAGTCCACAATAGAGCTTTATTCTTTGGCTGCTAGAGCCATAGAGATCTATTTCAATAATTAGTACCTTTAAAGAATGCCTGAGAAATGCCAGCAGCAAGTATTTTCCAAACAAAGAAGGCAAATTGCCTTAAGTCTCATGCAAAGGGGTTCAACTAATTTGAGCTTTTCACTGTTTGTACTTTTATGAAGTGAGCAAGTGTGGCATACATGGCTAATTATTTCCCAGTGTTCATCCTCCTTTTGTTCTCTTAGTCATAGGGACTTCTGAGTTTTTTCTGGCATGTGGTTGCCCAGTTAGAAACTACATTTCCCAGCATCTGTAAAGTGGGGTGTGGCCAACAGGATGGAAATAGGAATAAAGTGTACAAAGAGCAGGTCACTCCAGTCCTCCAAAGGAAGGGAAGGAAGCCCAGCAGGTTCCTTTCAGCCAGGCTCATCTGTGCAAAAAGGAATGACATGCAAGTTAGGGGCACCAAACCTGGATTCCTCTGGGCATTCATGAACTTGGCCGGGAAAAAACATCTTTACTTTCACTGATCTCTATCTGAAGTTTAGCATTTCTTTCATTCTTGGATGTAGGCAGTAGGCTTCAATAGTGTTAGCAGAACGTGTGACTTTTGACACAAATAGAATTAATATAATTTCCTAGTGTAATCCAACTATTGCCAATATCCTGAAATGTTGCTTACACTCATCATATTTTCAAGATTACAACCGCTGTTAGACATGCTGCGACACCTTGTTAATGTGCTAGTAAAGCAGCACATAAAATTAAACACAAAAAATTACACAGGAAATCAACCTCATTGAAATATAGTTATTAATGTCATTGGTTTCCTGTGTACTCTTATGAGTTTGACTTTATGCACTTAAAAGTATTATTCTGGAATGGGATCCATAGCTTTTTCCCAGCTGTTGAAAGGATCCGTGGTATACATGGTCCTCTCTTGTCCAGGAGACAGGGGAAGACAAGGTGAGGTGATCTGGGCAGTGGAGGACTTCATGATTACTACTTTGGAGAGCTTTCTTAGCCTGTGCCCTGATAATAGAGGGCGCAGTTAAGCTTTCAAAGCTCTCCAGCTAGCACAAGGTTTGTGTGAACATTGAGAAGTGTGGATACTGTGGCTTGGTTTGCTCAGCCATCATCTCATCTTCCTTCTAGCTGCAGAGCTTAGAAAGCTAAAAAATGACATTTCTACTATGGCTTACAGCTGAAGTACGAGATGTGGATTAGGTTCCATCAGATTATTGTATTGGTGGGAGATTTGGAGGGAGAAGTGAGGTGGAGCTATTTTTCTGCTTCATTTTGGCTGTTTAACAGGAGCAATGTGGTAGAGATTAGATTGCATTTGTTTGCTGTGCGTTTGCCAAGTGGCACTTGCACCGTTCTCGTTCCAGCATCCTGGGTCCTGGTCTCTCAGAGTTTATTGTGGTGTGGGCAGCAGAGCTCCGGGGGCACCCCAGGGGCCCAAACTCCTCTCTTATATCATTCGTACAGCATTGTAGAAGTTGGTCCTGGCTGACCAGCCATGAACACTCAGCCCTTGCAAGAGTTTTGTAGCCACCCAATTTCCTGTATTAAGTTCTTACGTAAAATATCTGGGGTGGTTTCTGTGTGTTGGGAGCCAGTGAGGGGGTGTCAAGGGGTGTGTATGTTTGTCTCAATGAGCCCACCTGATAAAAAGAATTAAGTAATTTTTCATGTAAGGCGAGCATTGCTTTTTTCAATCAGCGGTGCAGTTCAATAGAATTGTATTGCCTGACGTTTGACCATGCTTCACCCTGGATGAATGTGTGTCCCTCATTCAGTCTAAACAGTAGGCTTGTGAGACAGGCAGGGCAAATCCTATTCCACAGGTGAGAAAGGAGGGCACCCACAGATGAACCGCTTGCCACATGTCCTCCTTAGGTGACAGTGAGGTAGACAAATCTTGATTAGACCTGGGCTTTTGATTCCTGAGTCCAGGCCTCATCCAGCCAGTGCTGAGAACAGGCTGCCTGGAGGCTTTCAGTTCAGAACCAGTCCCACAGCTGGGACAGAACTCTGCCACACGGCCATAGTCTGGTGCCTTTTTTATATCTCACAATTCAATGGGAGATGTTAGTGGCCCAGGTTTTTAAAAGGTCACTTTAAAGAGGTTAGACTCCATGCACGTTATCTTCCAAAATGGTCCTGTTAGTCCACATGCAAGTCTTCCTCTCTCTTGGCTAATGTAGGGAAGACACAGAACATGCAAATGCTTTGCGATGAGCCGCCCCTGCTTTACCGGTACGTGCCCCTGGATTCTCCTGCTTAATTTCTGTTGGCTTGTTTACCCCTCACGGAAGCTGCCAAACACTCTTTTCCTGATCATCTTTTTTCCATGAACTTCGCTGACACTGGTCTGTGATCAGCTTTGCCGAGACCGTATTGTGTGTCCAGATGCTAGAAACTTGCATTTGGCTCGAGGCAACTCTGTTCAAAGACAGATCCGAGATGCTGGGCTTGCAAGGCCTGGGCCTGCATGTTGTCACTCTGTCTCAGGGGCTTGGTTCTCCTGGATGCTTCTGCAGAACATCTGGGAAGCATTACAGGACACTTTTAAGGGATGGGAGCGGAGGTCATCTGGGAAAAGCAAATTGGCCTGGCCGAGACCTCAGATGAGGTTTCTGTAGCGCCTGTGCATCAAGATTCATTTATTAAGCACTCTCTGTCTGCAGAGAACATGGTGACCTCAGGGTATGCATGGGGTGCACTCTACTGGATGAGACTCATTGTGACAATAGAATCATTACAAACGGAACAGCAAATAACTCAGGCAAGCCAGCCGCAACAAGAGGCAAGTCCCAGGAACAGCACCTGGGTGGGGCCTGGGAGAGTCTCGGTGCCAAGGCCATTTGTCCTCTAGGTCAGACTGCAATTGCTTGTCTGTAGAATGGAGAGGCTGGCCTGGTGAGGTCCAAGGCTCCTCCCAAGGCTTTAATGGGCTGTAAATCCAGCATTCCACTGGGAAAAGGCAGCAAAAAGATGGGAGCTGCAGGCACAGGCATCAAGATTAAAAGTGAGCAATTCACTTTCCTGCAGCTCCCCAAATAAAAGTGGTTACTTCAAATTCAGAAGAAGCTTGCACTTGGGAATGGAGATTGTCACAGAAAGGATCTGATGAAGCTCTTCAGGCTCATACCAGTTCTAAGGTCGGCTTTGCAGAGGACGTTTCTGGCCTTCATAACCATGACCTGCTGCTTATGCCTGATAATTGGGCTGCTCCCCTCCCCGCCCAAATCCTATTCCTGGCTTAAAACTTTCCTGGGTGATGTAGCTGTGCCTTCAAGGTCCCTCATGCACTGACAGTGTGGTGAAGGAGGACTCTCAGGGCTGCAGGGTTCCCTGGATGGGATGACAAAGGGGCGGTGGCCCCAGGGGTCTGAGGGCTGGGTCTGTGGTGGGGTCTGCCCAGAGCTGCCAGAACAGATGGGCGGATTGCCCAGCCAGGCCACAAGGATGCTGGCCCTGGGCTTGTGCCCACAAGACCCATGAGGTTCCATTCCATTCAGGTCACTTTTCGATAACAATGCTGTTTTCTTCTGTTGTTTGATATGTGTGTTGTCATTGTTATTGTTTTTAAAAATTCACATTTCCTTGCCTTGTATTTCCAAAACACCCTGCACAAAATGCTCATCCCAGATGGAGTGTTGATTGAAGGCTTCCCCTACTTGCCTACCCCTTACTTCCCCATCTCCCACCCTAAGCAGAAGTTCCCAGCAGCCTCACGATGAGTTTTTTCAGAACTGAATGTGCTTGAGAATATCTCTGGCGGGACTGCAATGGCTTGAAGAAGCTTTTGTTTTGAAAGGGAAAAAAAAAACCAATCAAGGGAAAAAGTGGAGACTTTCAGAGTGAAATTTAGAAGGCTCAGAGGCGCCAAATGAGAAATGAGAGCCCTTTGGAAGGGTTCTAGAGAGGAATGCAAGCTTTTAGCTACATGGATGGGATTTGGGGAGCACAGAGCACGCACAGCCCCTAACCACGGACGGGAGAGGAGCTTTTCTGTGAACTGCTCTCCACATCTCATTTATTAATCAGATGAATTAGCTGCTGCATAAGAAGTCTAAGACAAAAGGTGATACTATCGAGAATGAAGCATTATTGGACATGCTTCTGTCTATTTTATTCTGGGGCTCATCAGCACCACCCCCCCCAGCTCCTCCCAGGCGGTTTCTAAAAGAAGGCACTACCTGGGGAGGCTGGCTTTGCATTCCTTCATCCACGGCACGTCTCCCATCCCTCTGCCCACGTGACTCAGCTGCAGCAAGCTTCACACAGTACTTTCCAGACTCCATCCTGCGCACTTCACAGCTGCATGAAACTGCAGGCCCAGCCTCCCTGCGTATCACAGCCCATCCTTGCCAGAGCAGCTACGGTGTCAGCACCGGGCTGAGAGAGGAATGTGGAAGAGGCTGGGAGGAGCCTGAGAAAGATGGAAAGGGTGGGAAGGAAGGAAACCCAAGCTGACAAATGCCACCTGCCTAAGAGGGTCCGCGTCCTGGGGAGGGTTCTGCCGTCCACTCCCTTCCTGAGCACTCATCCCTGGGAGTTCCTGCATCTGTGTGAAGACGGGAAAGGCTATCTTGGCCGAGGGCCGTTGTATGACTACTCTCAGCCACAGAAGCCAGCAAGAATGCAAACACCAGGGGAAGGGCCCCCCTCTCTGGCCGCCTGCGCTCCTGCTCACCTGTGCTGAACGTCGACCACTGGTCGCTCCATGCACGACCTAGTGCTTGCTCTCTCTGCCTCTCTGTCTGTCTGTGTCTTGGTTTATTTCTCTCTCATCTCGAACCTACTTTCCAGTCATAAGCCTTCCCTTGCCACCTCTGCTTCCAGCTGGAGATAAACCTCGGGGAGGGTCTGACTGGGGTCTGGAGACTCAGTGCTCTCTTTCCTAGGCTCCTGGGAACTCTATGCCTGATGAGGGGTAGGGCGGGTCACAGTTGTCCTTGTGGCTGGTGGGGAACTGACTGTTTTGCCCCCTCACCATCCTTCACCCCGAGTTCATCCCAAAGTCTCAGCTGAAGAAAAAGGAGTTGGAAATTTTACTTTGATCTGCATTCCAATTTCACCTACAATCGTCTCACGTTGTCATCTTTGACATCTGTGCCTACATCTCATTTGGCTTAGAAGCTACAGAAACACTAAAATTCTTAATGGCTAAGAGCTGCTGGGTATTTCACTATGAACCTGGCAAACAAGGGTTAAGAGAGTTTAGGCAAAGTGCACAAAGTCACTGGCTGGTCAGTGGTGGAGCCAGCATCGCCCCATGGCCTGGGCTTTTAGGCATTCCAGGGAACAGAGACTACAGAGAGTGATGCAGGTAGGAAGCTGGTGAGAGACACGGAGAGCCCCAGGGTGTCAGTGCCCTGCACAGAGGTGCAGATAAGGTTCTTCTTCCCCATGACATGGCTGACCAAAGCCAGCCTGCACCGCGACGAGAGGCAGAGACTTCCCAAGCCATACAGCCTGCATTTGCTGGAATATCACCAATTTCAAACATTCTTTCTCATTGCCAGACAGTTTCACTGTGACTCTAAAAATCGAGTCAATGTGAGTGTAGAGATTTTGGAAGTGTGAGCCATCTGTTAAAACATGGAAAATATTGTTCAAGGACAAAAATTTATAAACACAATTTCAGAAAACGAATTTTCTTCTCTTCCTTTCCCATTGCCAGCATGTAGGGTTAGTGGAGGGAAGGAAGATGGAGTTAAGAGAGAAAAAGTATTTTAAAGAATTTAAACAAAATCACCGGAGTATTTCAAATGCAGTGTTCATTTTAATTGAAATGCAAGGCCAGCAGCCACCTTCCAATTTGGTCCCAGGACTCTCTGCAGGGTCCCTGTTCACAGCCGGCACCAGATGTAGCTGAGTGGCTTCCTTTAAAGTGGCCATTGGGCAGCCTGGGGGGCTCCAGGACCCTTCAGGAGGGACGTCTCCTTCCACTGGCAGATGAGGGTATTTCTGACCTTGCTCACCCAGGGGCTAGAAGGGGATATAAGATTTTGCACAATTCTGCCCAGAAAGTTTTTATATTCTGGGGTGTGTGGCTTTACTGGGGATCCCCAGAGTCCAAAATTGTTGTGAGCACTTTGCTATCTTAGGTAAATGCTTCCCAGGCAATTCCTTGAAGATAACCTTTCCAGAAGGGAATTAATTCCTCTTAAAGATAGTTTCCAATACTGCTAGCACCTAACTTCTGGGAGCTTTTGTCTTGCTGAACTAGAGAGACTATTTTGGGCAACGTGCAGTGAAAGTAGATGTGGAAAGAAAATGGAGCCAGCTGATTTGAGTTTCAGGCCAAGACTCACAGCTTGATCTTCTTGGCTCTGTCTCTTCTAGTGACTTGCTCAGGAAGGCTACACTGAGATCCTCCTGCGAAACGAGGGCTCCTGGAGGAAGGAGTGCACATGACCATTTGGGGGCTGACTCAGTCCATTTGAATGACTCGACAGTCACTTGGAAAGGCAAGGTCCTTAAACCTCGCTGTGTCCCTTGAGACAGGGCCCCCTGACTTCACAGATCTGCCATCACACTGTAGTTGTCCACTTCCCAGAAGGCTCTTTTATTTATTTTCTGTTGTTATTTTGGTTTTGTTTTTAACTTTTATTTCCATTTCAGGGGTCTGTGGAGATTTGTTATATATGTAAATTGTGTGTCATGGGAATTTGGTATACTGATTATTTTGTCACCCAGGTAATAAGCACAGCACCTGATAGGTAGTTTTTCCACCCTCACCCTCCTCCCAGCCTCCACCCTCAAGTAGACCCTAGTGCCTGTTGTTCCCTTCTTAGTGTTCATGTGTCCTCAATGTTTAGGTCCCATTTATAAGTGAGAACATGTGATATTTCATTTCTGCTCCTGTGCTCGTTAGCTTAGCAAAATGGCCTCCATCTCCATACGTGTTGCTGCAGAGGACATGATCTCATTCCTTTTTATGGCTGTGTAGTGTTCCATGTGTATATGCACCACATTTTCTTTACCCAGTCTACTTTGACGGACATTTAAGTTGACTCCATGTCTTTGCTATTGTGAATAGTGCTATGATAAACATAGGTGTGCGTGTATATTTATGGTAGAATGATTTATATTCCCTTGGGTATACCCAATAATGGGATTGATGGGTTGAATAGTAATTCTGTTTTAAGTTCTTTGAGAAATCACCATAATGCTTTCCACAATGGGTAAATTAATGTACACTCCCACCCGCAGTGTATAAGTGTTCCCCAAAAGGCTTTTTTAAGTTTTTCTTTCAGCCATGCCACAGACGTCAGCTGTTTGGTTCAGTTCCCTCTAGACTTCCTCTCATCATTGCAGTTCATTCTAAAATCTGAGCAGAACTAGAAAGAAGGAGAAGGGACCAGAAGATGGAAAACTTCTGCTTCTCATTTGTTATTCTATTTCTACTGATACTTGCTTCAATTACTATTAGTAGCTCTCTGGCTTGTAGAGAATCCTGTGTGTTTTCCCACCTTCACATCTAGGGAGTCCAAGTTTCAGTTTAAGAAACCCTGGAGTAGTTGGTGGTATTCTACCCAGTCTATGAAACAAGGTAAGCAGGATACATGTGAAATTTCTACCCAAAGGAAAGCTTTACAACAGCCTATTTGGAAACATTCTTTGGGGAGTATGTCATTTACTAGGAAGCTCATTCTGGATAATGCCATAAAAAGGCTTACCTTAGCTCATATGCCAAATCCTTAATCAAATAACAATGTATAGCTGGAGCCTGCCAAGACTTGCTGGATAAAAGCCACCATGATTCTTCCCTACAGGACTGTAAGAAGATGGAATCCAGTGCATTCTACACAATATGAATGAATAAGAGAGTGAGGAAAGTTACTCAGTGAATCTGCTACAAGTACCTTAGATGATTAAAAGGCTTTTTCTTCATATTTTTATTGCAAAGAGGTCATTGCCAATTGGCTGAGCTTGCTGCTTGGATGAGCAAATGTCATTCTAACTTTGAATGCTGCTGCTTTTAAGAAAGTTCATACGCATGTTCTCTGAACCAATCACAGACCAGTCATAAATGGTGTTAAACAGGCAGAGTCAGGCAAAATGTCTGTGACTATGCCAGAAGGAAGAAAAAATGGAGAAAAATTGTAACTTTCCTTATGAAAATATCTGAAACTCAAGATGCTAAAAAAACCTAATGAAACTAAATTTCAAATTAGATTTTTCAGATTTTTTCTAAATAGAAAAGGCAAATGTTGCATAAGATTTATTTTATTTTTCTTTCAACAGCTCTATATTTATGAGAAAGTGATCTACATAGTTTAGCTTTTGCCCTGGTAGCTTAAATTTCTCAGTATGGCTTCTTAGAATATTGACAAGGGAGCACATTTGACCATTTGGAAGGCCACCCAATCTAAATTCTAAGCACCTGAATAATCATATCGAAAGATCCACAATGATGCTGAGGTTTCTAGGGTTCTTCTGAGGAGTAGGTATAGAGCCTGGAAGACCAGAATCCATCTATCCATTCACACACCATCCTTCTATCCTGCCACAATCCATCTATCCAGCCATCATCTATCCATTCATGTTAACAGCCAATTAATTATTTGTTTATTAATCATTAAGAGAGGGGGTTGAGGGAAGGATATCTTCGAATTGATTTTAGAAAAATGTGTTCTACAGGAAGTTGCAAGTGACCCTCTTAAGGAAATAGAACATGACACATTCATGAAAGAGATGAATTTCAAGGAATTAGGACAAAGACTCCCCAGTCCAACATGACTGCTCAGCATATGATTGATTCATGTATTGAATATTATGTCAGAAGCTGGCTTAAAGTTGAAAATGAAAAAGGCTCGTGATGTGTGAGCTGCCTGAGTATCAAAGAGAGTGGTCAAGTGTGGGTTTCCCATGAGACTGCCGTATGATCATGAAGAAGGCATGTGGTAGGGGAAACAAGCTGAAAAAAAAATGTCTTTCCTATATCTTCAGCCATTGCTTCAGAGGTTGCAAAACTCAAATAATCAGGAGTTTGGCAGCTAGAAAAAAGGGAACTTTTCAACTTAATAGACCAACCTCTTTGTCAATGTTAATATATATTGTATTTATTTTTAATAATAAAACTCTATGCCAAAATATTTTATAAGAAATGGTGCACAAAGAAATACTAGCTGATTCAATTGAGTGTTTAATACAATTGAGTGTTTAATATATGGCAAACAAGCTAGATTATTCATATGATAATTAATTATAGCTTTTCATGTCAGTAAGAGTTGGCATAAAGGTCATTAATTCACTCAACAAATATTTACTCATAGCAGGAAAACGTTTTCTGTGCTGCATGGAGCACATCATGCTACTTCATCAAGGCTGATGTCATATGGAAAATGGCCAGTGATTTTAGTGTCCGCCCTGGAGTGTGAAAAGAAACATCAATTCATGCTAGACCAATGAAGCCACCCACAAGGCCACTGCTCTTAGGAGTTCTTTATATAAGTTTTGGTGAGGCTCGCTGCTGTAAGCTATGAAGATGAAATGTCAGTGGCTCAAAAATGGAGTTTACTTGTCTCTCATATGAAAGTCCAAATGTGCCTTCCTGGTCAGTGACTAGCTTTCCTCTATGCAATTATTCAGACTTCAGCTCTTTCCCTCCTATGGCACCATCCTTTTAAACTCCCGGGCTTTCAAATTCTCCAGGCTCATCTGCATCAAGCCAGAATGGGAAAGAGCATGAAGGAATATGTGCAGGAAGTCTAAAAGGGCCTGACTTAGTATCACACATCACTCCCAACCACTTCCCGTTGAAAAACACAGTCAAGCCACCTAGATGTGGGAATACCTAGTCTAGTGCGTGCCAATGATCAAGAGGAGACGTATTTTGATGAATACAGCAGTCTTTCCCACAGAATATAGAATTTCTTGAAAGTTAATTATGTGCCAAGGCCGGGTGTGGTGGCTCACACCTGTAATCCCAGCACTCTGGGAGGCCGAGGTGCCCGAGGTGGAAGGATCACTTGACGAAAGGAATTGGAGACCATCTTGGACAACATAGCAAAACTCCATCTCTACCAAAATACAAAAATTAGCTGGGCATGGTGGTGCACACCTGTAATCCCAGTGACTTGGGAGGCTGAGGCAGGAGAATCACTTGAGCCTGGAGGGGTGGAGGATGCAGTGAGCCGACATTGTGCCACTGTACTCCAGCCTGGGCAACACAGTGAGACCCTGTCTCAAAAAAACAAACAAAAACACAAACCCATGTGCCAAGCACTGTGCTTGGCATGGTAGATTTGATTATTGCATTTCACAGAGAGCTAAGTCACTTGTCCCAGCTTCACAGCTGAAGAGTGGCAGAACTGAGTTAGAACTGGGCAGTGTGATTTCAGATGGACCCTCTTCACACCATACAGGAGGCTGTGCTCAGCCCTGCAACCATATCAGAAATTAAGTAGGGATTTTAGGCACTTTGGTTTTGTATCCTGAGACTTTGCTGAAGTTGCTTATCAGCTTAAGGAATTTTTGGGCTGAGACGATGGGGTTTTCAAAATATACAATCATGTCATCTGCAAACAAAGACAATTTGACTTCCCCTCTTTTTATTTGAATATGCTTTATTTATTTTTCTTGCCTGATTGCCCTGGACAGAACTTCCAATACTACGTTGAATAGGAGGGGTGAGAGAGGGCATCCTTGTCTTGTGCTGGTTTTCAAAGGGAATGCTTCCAGCTTTTGCCATTTAGTATGATATTGGCTTTGAGTTTGTCATAAATAGCTCTTATTATTTTGAGATATGTTCCATTAATACCTAGTTTATTTAATGTGTTTAGCATGAAGGGGTGTTGAATTTTATCAAAGGCCTTTTCTGCTTCTATGGAGATAATCATGTGGTTTTTGGCATTGATTTTGTTTATGTGATGGATTACAATTATTTATTTACATATGTTGAACTAGCCTTGTATCCCAGGGATGAAGCTGACTTGATTGTGGTGGATAAGCTTTTTGATGTGCTGCTGGATTCGGTTTGCCAGTATTTTATTGAGGATTTTCACATCGATGTTCATCAGGGATATTGGCCTATAATTTTCTTTTTTTGTTGTGTCTCTGCCAGGTTTTGGTATCAGGATGATGCTGGTCTCATAAAATGAGTTAGGGAGGTGTCCCTCTTTTTTTATTGTTTGGAATAGTTTCAGAAGGAATGGTACCCTCTTCTCTTTGTACCTCTAATAAAATTCAGGTGAATCCATCTTGTCTTGGGTATTTTTTGGTTGGTAGGCTATTAATTACTGCCTCAATTTCAGAACTTGTTATTGGTCTATTCAGGGATTTGATTTCTACCTGGTTTAGTCTTGGGAGCATGTATGTGTCCAGAAGTTTACCCATTTCTTCTAGATTTTCTAGTTTATTTGCATAGAGGTATTTGTAGTATTCTCTGATAGTAGTTTGTATTTCTGTGGTATCAATGGTGATGTCCCCTGTATCATTTTTTATTGTGTCTATTTGATTCTTCTCTCTTTTTTTCTTTATTGTCTGGCTAGTGGTCTATCTATTTTGTTAATCTTTTTTTTAAAAAAACAGCTCCTGGATTCATTGATTTTTTGAAGGGTTTTGACGTGTCTGTATCTCCTTCAGTTTTACTCTCATCTTAGTTATTTCTTGTCTTCTGCTAGCTTTTGGATTTGTTTGCTCTTGCTTCTCTAGTTCTTTTAATTGTGATGTTAGGGTGTCAATTTTAGATCTTTTCTGCTTTCTGATGTGGGCATTTAGTGCTATAAATTTCCCTGTAAACACTGCTTACCTGTGTCCCAGAGATTCTGGTATGTTGTGTCTTTGTTCTCATTGGTTTCAAAGAACATATTTATTTCTGCCTTAATTTTGTTATTTACCCAGCAGTCATCCAGGAGCAGGTTGTTCAGTTTCCATGTAGTTGTGTGGTTTTGAGTGAGTTTTAAAATTCTGAGTTCTAATTTGATTGCACTGTGGTCTGAGAGACTGTTTGTTATGGTTTTTTCTGTTCTTTTTTTTTTTTTTTTTTGCACTTGCTGAGGAGTGTTTTACTTCCAATTATTGGTCAATTTTAGAATAAGTGCTATGTGGTGCTGAGAAGAATATATATTCTGTTGATTTGGGGTGGATAGTTCTGTAGATGTCTATTAGGTCCACTTGGTCTAGAGCTGAGTTCAAGTCCTGAATATCCTTGTCAATTTTCTGTCTTGATCTGTCTAATATTGACAGTAGGGTGATAAAGCCCCCCACTATTATTGTGTGAGAGTATAAGTCTCTTTGTAGGTCTCTAAAAACTTGGTTTATGAATCTGGGTGCTTCTGTGAATTGGGTGCATATATATTTAGAATAGTTAGCTCTTCTTATTTCATTGATCACTTTACCACCATGTTATATCAGAGACTAGGATTGCAACCCCTGCTTTTTTTTTTTTTTTTTTTTTTTGCTTTCCATTTGCTTGGTAAATATAGACAAGCAGAGAGCCAAATCATGAGTGAACTCCCATTCACTTTTCCTACAAAGAGAATAAAATACCTAGGAATACAACTCACAAGGCATGTGAAGGACTTCTTCAAGGAGAACTACAAACCACTGCTCAAGGAAATAAGAGAGGACACAAACAAATGAAAAACATTCTATGCTCATGGATGGGAATAATCAATATCATGAAAATGGCCATACTGCCCAAAGTAATTTATAGATTCAATGCTATTCCTATCAAGCTACCATTGACTTTCTTCACATAATTAGAAAAAACCTACTTTAAATTTCATATAGAACCAAAAAAGAGCCCATATAGCCAGGAAAGTCCTCAGGAAAAAGAACAAAGCTGGAGGCATCATGGTACCTGACTTCAAACCATACTATAAGGCTACAGGAATCAAAACAGCATGGTACTTGTACCAAAACAGATATACAGACCAATGGAATAGAACATAGGCCTCAGAAATAACACCACACAGCTACAACCATCTGATCTTTGACAAACCTGACAAAACAAGCAATGAGGAAAGGATTCCCTATTTAATAAATGGTGTTGGGAAAACTGGCTAGCCATATGCAGAAAACTGAAACTGGACCCCTTCCTTACAACTTATACAAAAATTAACTCAAGATGGATTAAAGACTTAAACATAAGAGTCAAAACCATGAAAACCCTAGAAGAAAACCTAGGCAATACCATTCAGGACATAGGCATGGGCAAAGACTTCATGACTAAAACACCAAAATCAATAGCAACAAAAGCCAAAATTGATCCTTTAGTTTAATTAATCTAATTAATTGACACTTTAGTTTAATTAACCTAATTAAATGAAGGAGCTACTGCACAACAAAAGAAACTATCATCAGAGTGAACAGAACAACATACAGAATGGGAGAAAATTTTTGCAATCTATCCATCTGACAAAGGGCTAATATTCAGAATCTACAAGGAACTTAAACAAATTTACAAGAAAAAACAACCCCACCAAAAAGTGGGTGAAGGATATGAACAGACACTTCTCAAAATACACCATTTATGCAGCCAACAAATGTATGAGAAAAAGCTCCTCATCATGGGTAATTAGAGAAATGCAAATTAAAACCACAAAGAGATACAATCTCATGCCAGTTAGAATGGCAATCATTAAAAAGTCAGGAAACAAGAGAGAGATCCAAGATGGCCAATTAGCAGCAGCTCAGGATTGTAGCTCCCAGTGAAAGCGCAGAGAGTGAGTGGATGCCCCACTTTCAGATGAATTTTCGTTGCCCACAGACCGGGAGATTCCCGGTGGGGGAGCCACACGGGTTCGACAGTGCAACCCTTCTGGCCTGTGTGGCTGTTTTGCCAGCGCCCTGGCACGGTGCTTCTCGGTGCAGAGTATACTGGAAGGGGTGCCCTTTGAGTTGGGCTCGGCTGGTCCCATCCCCACAAGGAGAACAGCAATTGGAAGCACTGAGGACTGAGAGTTTCACAGCAAGCACAGCCGAACCTAGGAAGGTCCAGCTCTGTGAGGAAGGGGCATCCGACAAAGGAAAACTAAGAAACAGAAAAAACTTCATCACCAGGCAGAGAGAGATCCAAGATGGCCTATTAGCAGCAGCTCAGGACTGTAGCTCCCAGTGAAAGTGCAGAGAGGGAGTGGATGCTGTAATTTCAGATGAATTTCTATTGCCCACAAACTGGGAGATACACAGCAAAGGAGCCACACAGGTCACCAGCGTGACTTTTTTGGCCAGCGCAGCTGTTTTGCCTGCGCCCCCACATGACGCTTCTCAGTGCAGAGTATACGGGAATGGGTGCCCTTTGAGTTGGGCTTGGCTGGTCCCATCCCCACAAGGAGAACAGCAATTGGAAGCGCTGAGGACTGAGAGTTTCACGGTAAGCACAGCTGAACCCGGGAAGGCCCAGCTCTGTGGGGAAGGGGCGTCCACTGAAGGAAAACTAAGAAACAGAAAAAACTTCATCACCAACAAGCCGGATGTCCACTCAGACCCAATCTGAAAGTCGGCAATTACAAAGACGACAGGTGGATAAATCCACAAACTTGGAAAGAAACCAGTGCAAAAAGGCTGAGAACACCTGAAATCAGAATGCCTCTCCTCCTACAGGAGATTGCAGCTCCTCATCAGCAAGAGAACAAGGCCTGATGGAGAATCAGTGTGATGAACTGACAGAATCAGGCTCCAGAAGGTGGATAATAAGAAACTTCTGTGAGCTAAAATAACATGTACTAACCCAATGCAACGAAACTAAGAACCTTGAAAGAAGATTTAACGAAATGCTTATGAGAATGGACAACTTAGAGAGGAATATAAGTGAATTGATGGAGCTGAAAAACACAACACAAGAACTTCGCGAAGCATGCACAAGTTTCAACAGTCAAATTGACCAAGCAGAAGAAAGGCTATCAGAGGTCAAAGATCAACTCAGTGAAATAAAATGAGAAGGCAAGATTAGAGAAAAAAGGGTAAAAAGGAATGAACGAAGTCTCCAAGAAATATGGGACTATGTGAAAAGACCTAATCTACATTTGATTGGTGTACCTGAACATGACGAAGAGAATAAATCCAAGCTGGAAAATACTCAGGCTATTATCCAGGAAAACTTCCCCAACCTAGCAAGGCAGGCCAATATTCAAGTCCAGGAAATACAGAGAATATCACAAAGATATTCCTCAAGAAGAGCAACCCCAAGGCACATAATGGTCAGATTCACCAGGGTTGAAATGAAGGAGAAAATGCTAAGGGCAGCCAGAAAGAAGGGTCGGGTTACCCACAAAGGGAAGCCCATCAGACTCACAGCAGATCTCTCAGCAGAAACCCTACAAGCCAGAAGAGAGTGGGGGC